>JANFCV010000047.1:1002500-1122500 GCA_024500475.1 Phthorimaea operculella
AACCGCAGTAAGTCAAAAGATCGAGGTTTACGCGCCTAAAGTTTGTATTTTTATTTTGGCATTTTAGGTACTTTTCTTAGACATTTTTGTTGTCATATCTATTGATCCTTTCCTATCGTATCGTCGTAAGATAATTTGATTGCAAAAAAGTACTCAGATGTCAACAATAATGTCGCCATTTCGGGTCCCCTTGTTTTGTGAACCAGCTTATTTGTATTATTATCATCTTAAATTTCAGTTAGACTGCGCATCGAGTGCATGCCTCTGTGTGGCGAGCCTAACCTTGGCTACAAAGCTACGGAGGCAACCGTCAGCCGTCAGCCGCCTGTCGGTTGCCGCCTGCCGCCTGCCGCCTGCCGCCTGCCGCCTGCCGCCTGCCGCCTGCCGCCTGCCCCATCACCTTAGTGGCTAGGCTAGAAATGTCCCTCCAGGAACCACATTTATTTTTGCAAAGTTACACCCTGCGCCCTGCCAGCAATTTGCTGTAGACCCTCACCGGCAAGTGCTAAGCTAAACTGCTGCGCCTAGAAATAGGTATCTGCTAAGCCTAGTATAATAATTTGTCCGAGCCGATTTCGGCTACAGCTCGTGCTGGCCACGCTCTCAGCAGCTGGCGTCTCGTTGGTCCGCGCGGTCACATAAAGTTCACTCACTTCATCTGCGCCGCTTCACTATCCGCGCAACGCAGTGCACACATTTATGTTGATACGATTGCGAACTGGACGAGTTACAAATGGGGCAAGTTTCTTACGTGGGACGAGTTGCGAATAGAACGACCTACTAACAACGCGACAGAAAGTTTGCTAACGACCTAAACAGAGCAATGTACCCCCCAATTTTTTTATTTTTTCTTTTGATCTGCAATCAGTCGTTGACTATAAGCAGGTGATTTGCATGATGATGGCGTGCAGAGTCAGTCCTCCAGTGAGGTTTCCTCTTTGTGGAGCAGTAATTCACTTGTCACTACTGAGGTCCATGATGTCACGTCTCTTGAGACGTCTGATATAGTCAGGCATTGTAAGTTGGACAGCCAACTGGTTTGGATGCTTTTGTAGCCTGGTGTTATATATTTTGCGGCGTAGGTATTGATTTCTCCCTGTACTGTGCCTACACCTAGAATTGTATGAACTTCCGAGTTCTTTATAAACCAAGGTGCATTTGATATGGCTTTCAAAATCACGTTTTGTGCGGTTTGTATTTTGTTGATACTTGATTTACAGGCAGAGCCCCATAGTTGTATGCCGTAAAGCCAAATTGGTTTTAGCACTGTCTATACACAAGAAGCTTATTATCGACAGAGAGCTTTGAATTTCTGCCTAATAGCCAGTACATTCCCTTGTATTTTAGGTTGATCTCATTTCTCTTTGAGTCAATATGTTTACTCCAGGTAAGCCTGCGATCCAGGTGCATCCCCAGATACTTCACAGTGTCATTATGAGGAAGAGTGGTGTCTCCGAGTTTGACAGGAGGGCAATCACCTCTTCGGAGAGTAAATGTTACTTGTACAGATTTTGATGCACTTGCTTTGATTCTCCATTTTCTGAGCCATGTATCTATGTGGTTCAAGCCATGCTGCAATTTTTTGGATGCTTCTGTTGGATCACTGCTGCTAGCAAGTATAGCAGTGTCATCTGCATAGGTAGCTGTAGTTATGCCCGGTATCAGTGGCAGATCAGAGGTGAATAGCACATACAGAACCGGGCCAAGAACCGAACCCTGCGGGACCCCTGCTTTGATCTCATGTAGTTTAGATGTGTAACTTCCTTCTTTTACTTGAAATAATCTCTCACTCAGGTATGATTTTAGTAGAGGATAATAGGTGTGTGGTAGAAGAGATTTAATTTTGCATAATAGACCTTTGTGCCATACCCGGTCAAAAGCTTGCTGGACGTCCAGGAATGCCGTTGAGCAGTACTCTTTATCTTCTATGGCTTTTCTTATGCACTTGCAGACTCGATGCACTTGCTCTACTGTGGAGTGCTGTCGCCGAAACCCAAATTGGTGTTGTGGTATGATTTCTTTATCAGATATAACCTGTGCCAGTCTTTTAAGCAGTAGCTTCTCAAAAATCTTCGAGCAATGAACAAATGTAATGATAGATGCATATGCTCTGATACGATAGTAATGTTAAGAATTTCAAGTAAGTTTTCTTGTATCCAGATGTCCAACCACAGACTGCAGACACGAGAGCTCCACCGGGGTGACAACCAGTAGAGACAGGAGAAGGCGGCGCGGGGCAAGGTGCATGTTAACGGTTATCCTTATCATACTATCATACTAACGGTCTGGAAGCGGTCGCGGACCGGAGCGGGCGCGCAGCAAATTCGCTCCGCAGCCGCTCCCAAACCGGTATGATAATGTTCTTAGAGAATCATCTGGTAATAGTCTATATTTCCCAAGAAAAATGAACACTATTCCAAAATGAAAAAGTACTTATTTTTGTCACAAAAATGCTCTTCAAGAAAGTAATATTGAAATATGTAAAGTGTTAAAATAAACAGACGAAGAATATTTAGAATAGAATAGAATAGGTAGAATAGAAAATGTTTATTTCAATGTACAAAACATACTATTCACATACATATGTATACAAGGCAGGTGTCATACAATTAAATCTTAAATACTAGAAGTTGTAACTTTGCGAGGCAGACAAGTTCTTGTTTTTGTTGTTATGGAAATACAAACTGCTGTAGAATTAAATATGAAACATTGTTTTTCTTATATCATGTTTCTTAACTAAACAAAATTGTACGCTTTAATAAAAGTTGATCCTTCTTGTAAAATATCATTAAACCCAATTTATTTTCCTCATAAATTGTTTTATTACTGGATTTATTATAGTTACACCTATTGAAGGTACTTACATAATTTAAATTGAAGCAAGAAACTTTTATTTTTACCTGTGTAGGTTCTGAAACGTCGTAAATATTATCGATAGACCCGGTTCAATAATTAAAATCTGTTTAGGTCCATTTAGTTATACTACTACTAGTGCGTAGCAGCACGAAACACCGTCAAAAAAAAAAACACTAACAGCATGTAGCTTGTGAAGACGAATATGTTCACATACATACATATATCCCACATGCAAATTACATTATGACATACTCTCGAACTACACTCCTGAACTGAGGCATTCTGGGTCACAAAGCTACAGTACGCGAATGAGTTCATGACCATGTTGAGGAATGCGGTAGTGTTGTGACTAATTTATGTTGATGTCGATATCGAGAATTGTTGCCGAACAGTTCAGTTCAGACTACTCATAGTTATTAGTTAATGGGTTGTTTTTCCTACAATATTGAGTAGGTAGGGTATCGTTGAATAGATCTTTATAAATTAAGGGCAGGTTTCTATAAAACAAAGTAATTAAAATGTATATATGTATCGAGACATTTGCTATTAAAGGGGCCTTTTTAGCCATAGGTAGTTTGTTCGAACTGTAACATCACTGTTTGTGAATAATATTAAAGAAGTATTTATGGTTTCTACACAAAACACAACACAACGACAAAATATCGACAACTTTGTGACACACTTTTTTCCCATCACTCGAATGCGGGTAGTTGGGTAACCGCGGGGCGCGCCGCCCCCGCGCGCCTCCTCATTCCCCGATGGCCAAGAACTCATGCGCGTACTGTAGCTACAACCACTAAAAACTTTGTTTCTTTGTTTGTACTTTTTTGAATTTTGGCGCCATAATTTAAATTTTATTTATGTTGGCAGCATTGCTGGACATAACCTTGGTCCGGTCATCTCATTTCTTGTACGGTCATTGACCTGAGGTCGTGTTGTCTATGGTTGTAAATTTCGTATCGTCGGGGTCATTGACTTATCTATGGTATTTTCTGTTCATCCGAATTTTTTACAATTATCAATAATTTGTGTACCTCTACCGTTTCAATCCTATTGAGTTATACCTCGTTGGATAGATATTGCTGAGAGGAATCTAGAAATATCTTATTTTATTTGTCAGGTTTATGCGGAGCTGAGGAAATTGGGAGAAACCGAACGAGCTGTACTGGTATTTTCTGTTCATCCGATTTTTTTCACATATCTCAATATTTTGTGTAGCTCTACCGTTTCAATCCTATTGAGTTATACCTCGTTGGATAGATATTGCTAAGAAGAATCTAGGAATATCTTATTTCATTTGGCAGGTTTATGCAGAGCTGAGAAAATTGGTAGAAATCGAAAGAGCTGTAGGCTAGTTGTTTACGGTTTTGTCAGAGTTACTAGATTTAGTTTAATTAACGTTTTTTGCCATTGAATTAATATGTATACGTGAGACAGGCGTATATACGTGTTATTAGTTAAGTTTTGAGCTACTTTAGTGCGGCCATAAGCCCAGGAAAGGAGCGTAGAGCGTGCCCAAAGTATAGCATGGATTTTGAGGTTTTTTGGCCGATTTACAGGCGGAATGTGATCAAATTGCGTTAAATGTTGTATTTCTAGTCATCCTACATCACATTCGACGCATTTCCGAGCATTTTGAGGCAATTTAGAAAATTTAAAATTTCGACCTTCTTAATTTGGTTGGGTTATAATTTTCTGATAACTTATAAGCCCAGGAAAGGAGCATACAGCGTGCCCAAAGTACAGCATGGATTTTGAGGTATTTTGGCCGATTTACGGGCGGAATGTGATCAAATTGCGTTAAATGTTGTATTTCTAGTCATCCTACATCACTTTCGAGGCATTTCCGAGCATTTTGAGGCAATTTAGAAAATTTAAAATTTCGACCTTCTTAATTCGGTCGGGTTATAATTTTCTGATAACTTTTTCTGCTAACTTCACACCGGTAATTGTCATTAGTTTTTGCGTAAGTATCATTAGTTTAAATTACAGTGTGCCAAAATATATTATGCCAATTCTTTTTATGCAAATGGATAGAGAACCTTTTGATTATCATGCATGTACAGCACCTACGCGAACGAGTTCATGACGCATCTGTCTGTATCATACTCGCAGTGGTACTGGCCATAGTCTAATAAAACATGGTCTTTCCTTCCCAGAGAAACACAAGACAACGTCACTTAGTATTGCCACTTTATTTCAATAAAATACGTTATGGGGTAAATTTAATCTCAGAACAATGGGTTAAAATATTTCTTAATAATTTTATAATTTAGATTTACGTGTGTATTAACTTGAACTTTACAACAACACTTCAATTGTATTTATTAGTTAACAGTATTATAAATGATTTACAAAAAACATCATAAGAGTGGGTAATTCTGGTAACCCACAAGCATGATGACGTAGTCTTGTGTTGGTCACGTGGTTCACGAGTCTCGGAAAGAAATACCAGGCGGAGTGTCTTATTATACCATGGTACTGGCGTCTGCGGTGTGCGACAAGGATGAGCATATTTTCAGGATAATCATGAACTTAGTATTCACACTTATGGTGGTGAATTTGAGAGATGTTCCCTAAATCCAAGAAAATTAACAGCACATTCTAGTTCGGACTTGTCTAGCTGTCAGTCTAGAAAATCCTCATTATAGCTTGTAGTTTCATTGCATCGGCTAGTGGTAGTGCTTTGCGTGCTTGCGCCGATACGCATCACCTGTCATCTCCATACTGTTTCTGCACGCAGGCACGCGTTCTGCAGCTGGTCTGTGCGTGCCTTTATGTACCGCTAGCTATTTTTTATTATGGCAATCTACACGTAAATGTCAAAATTATCATAGACAATTTTCATTAGTTGTCTGTCGGATTCTTTGGCGGGAATTTGAATCAAGAGGGTGAAAATTTTTCAAAGAAAATTTTAAAATTGCTTTTTGCTGAATAAATTGATAATTTCTTAGTAAATTTAATTACTAGTAACTTATATTCTAATAGTGCAATAAAAAAGCAACACAGCTTTGCTGCCCAGCCATGGGTCGCAAAGGCAAACGTAAAAAGGGAAACGATGGCGGAGAGGTAAGCGAAGGAGAGGACCCCGCTATGAGCGATGATGCGGGCGACGACGATGTAGACAAATACAAGCCATACAAAACTGAAAACTACATCCGTCAGTATCCGGAGGATGGCGGTGAGTTCGAATATATAGTAATTTACGAGAGCGCGGACGACAAGACGCCGATAGGTGAGAGGGACTTGATGGGCTTGGGAAGCGCATTGAAGCTTAGTAACAAAGGTATCAAGCAATTGAAAAGAATCAATCGTTACAAAATAGCGGTTATATTTGAGCGACCAGGGTTAGCAAATGCAGCTCTTAATAATGTCAAGTCTCAAAGAGAGCTAAAGTTGAGGGCGACTATTCCAGCAAGATTAACGGAAGTGACAGGGGTAATAACAAACGTTCCAACATACATGAGCAACAAAAAAAATATATGATGGAATTTCTAGTTGCAGAAATGTTGTATCTGTACGCCGATTCATGCGACGTTCCAAAGACGACGAAGGTAACTCCTGCTTGGTACCAACACAAGCGGTATCGATAACTTTCGCTAGTGCAGTACTTCCTGATTATGTGGATATTAACAGCTGGTATTTCGAAGTAAGGCCATACACGCCTCCTGTGAGCCAATGCCTGCGGTGCCTGCGCTTTGGGCACATTGGTAAATTCTGTAAAAACGCCCAGAGGTGCTCAATCTGCGGTGATTCCCACAATTATAAAGATTGCGTAAAACGGCCAGAAGAAGCAGTCTGTGTTCACTGCAAAGGAAAACATGTTGCAATTGCCAAATCATGCCCAGTGAAAATTCAAAAAGCAGAGGAGATAAAAGTTCAGATGCGCAGGGCCTCGTATTCTGAAGTTTTTAATAACAAAAACTTCCCCCCCACTAAAAAGTAAAGTAGACCCAGTTCAACAATTGTTTAAATCGGAACAATTCATGAATCTTCTGATTTCTTCAATTATAAAAATTATTTCCGCTAGTAAAGATGCTGAAAATCCCATCCCAATCTCTACTCAAAGTATAAAAGCGCTTTACTTGATTCATTCAGTATCAATAAAACCACAGACCATAAAACTAAGTAAATTCTAATTTATGGATCAGTTAAATATTGTTCAATGGAATGCTCAAAGTTTGTCTAGTAATTTACATGCTTTTACTTATTTTTATATAATAATAATATTCATGTAGCACTTATTTCTGAAACCTGGTTAAAACCAGGAAAAAATTAAAATTAAAGGTTTTAACATCGAAAGATTAGATATAGGTACTAAACACAATGGTGTTGCTATATTAATACAAAATAATTTGCGTTACAATTTGTTAAACACACATTCTGATAACTCATTACAAAATTTGGCAGTTCAGTTACATTTCAACAATGAAATTATTACAATAATTAGTTTCTATAGTCCCACGTTGGCTTCTCCTTCCAACTTTACTTATTCCCGTCTTGATAGTTTGATTAAATCTGTACCGGGGCCTCTTATTATGGCTGGGGATTTCAATGCACACAGTACTTCGTGGGGTTGCACGTCAACTGATGCGCGTGGTATAATTTTGCAAGATGTGATTGATGATAATAATTTATGCCTCCTTAATGACGGCCAAGCAACTACTGTGGGTTCACATGTGTGGAAACCAAATGCATTGGATCTTACTCTCGTTTCTTCCTCATTATCATTACGTTGTAGCTGGTCAGTTCATGATGATCCAATGGGAGTTATCATCTTCCCACTGTTACTAGTATCCTTGGTTCTGTAAATAGAATTAACAATTCCAATTTAAATCAAGGAAATTACATCCGTCCAAATTTTTCAAATATCGATTGGAAAAATATCAAGAAATAGTTAGTGACAAATTAACTACTTTTAACTTTGACTTTGAACGACCCCAGGAATCCTATTCTAATCTCTGCTCTTTACTACTAAATTGTGCATTTGAGGCTAATCCCACAACCAGAAATAATTCAGTGCAGCCAAATTTAACACGTAGGAAAAGACCATGTTTGCCTTGGTGGAATAATGCCTGCACTTTAGCAGTAAATAATTCTAAAGCTGCTTACATTCAATTTAAAAATGACCCAACATTAGAAAATTATATCTATTTTAAAAAACAACAAGCTATTAAAAAACTTACCATTAAAAGGGAAAGAGAAGCTTCATGGATGGCTTTGTGTGAAACATTTAACCGGCAAACACCTCTGTCTGTAATATGGAAAACAATGCGCATGTTTAATAAATCTTTTTCTGAATGTAATGTGATACGGTCTTCTAACACAGATTGGATACCAGCATTTTTAAATAAGTACACAACCGTTTCTCCAAATATTGTCACTACTACTGTTAACTCTCCAGTCACTGGTGGTAATGATTATTTAATTACACCTTTTACTTTAAATGAATTTATTAGTGCACTTAGCTCTAGAAGAGATACTGTTTTTGGTTTAGATCATATTCCATATAAGTTATTAAAAAATCTTTCATTGTCAAGTAAAAAATGATTTTGGACATATTTAACTTTCTTTGGTCTAATGACATAATTCCCACTGAATGGAAGGTTGATTGTTTAATTCCAGTTTTGAAACCTGGTAAAGATGCGGATAATTGTAATTCTTATCGACCTATAGCATTAACATCCTGTATAGGTAAAGTTTTTGAACAAATACTAAAACAAAGACTGGAATTTTTTATTGAATCTAATAAGTTATTACCTCCAAATCAGTTTGGTTTTAGACGTGGTCACTCTGCAATCGAAAGTTTGAATAATCTCTTTCTTGACATTCATCATTCCTTCTCATTTAATAAATTTGTTGTTTGTGTCTTCTTTGATATTGTTGGAGCCTTCAATAATGTTAATCACCATGTGCTTGCTGCGGAGTTACAGTTGTTAGGTTTACCTGGAAAATTAATTAGTTGGATATTCAATTTTTTTAAATGGTAGGCAAGTATATGTCAAGTTTAAAAATAATCTATATGGACCACAATCGTCATATTTAGGTGTTTGTCAAGGTGGAATTTTAAGTCCTTTGCTGTTCATCTTGTATATTAATAAATTAAATAGTATACTGGGTACCGAAGTAAGAAATTTACAATTTGCTGATGATTTAGCTATATATTGTATTGGGTCTAACATGCAAGCAACAGAAATCAAATTAAATTTAGCATTAGAAAGATTAAAAACATACTTTGATTATTTACATTTAAATGTTAGTCTAGAAAAACTAAAGTTGTGATCTTTAGTAGATCTAGACTTTTAATATCTCATATATATTATGATGGTAGCTTATTGCCAGTAGAAGATGAAGCAAAATTTCTTGGAGTAATTTTTACTAGAAATTTATCATGGAATAAGCATGTAAGTTATGTGTCAGATAGAGCTTCTAGAGCTTTTAATATTCTTAAATCCCTCGCTAGAACATCATGGGGGGCTGATCCTAAAGTTTTACTTATGTTATATAAGTCTGTGGTACGTTCCCACTTTGAATATAGTTTTCTTTGTTATGCTTCCAATCCTATTTTGGTTAAAAGTTAGAAACTTTACAGAATAAAAATTTACGTTTAATAACAGGTGCAAAGAAAACAACACCTATTGTTTCTATGCAAGTTGAATGCAATATACCTCCATTGATGTTAAGATTTAAATATCTCAAATTTAGATTTCTACTGAAATTATTTTCTTTTACTCACCATTCCTTATTAGAGAAAATCGCTGAAAATCAAACTTTGGCCTCTGCATCTACTTCAATTAAATTCCCCTTTATTCTGCTTGATTATTCTGAAATAAAAGTTTATAATGAAAGGCATAACATTCACAAATCTGACAAGTTGGCATGTTACGAGGAGCTTTTGAAAGCAAATTTTGCAATATGAATATAGTTATAGATAACTCTATTAGAACTAGAGAAGAGCTATATGAGAAACTATCATTATGGCCACAATACCAGCATATTTACACTGATGGCTCAAAACTGATACTGGTGTCTCTCTTGCATACTATCACAGTGCCTTGAAGACAGGAAATGGATATAAACTACCAAAACCTGCAGTATATTTACGGCAGAAGCTGCAGCAATTCAAGCCGCTTTAGAATATATAAACAATTTAAATCACTCTTTCCCTAAATGGCTTATTATTAGTGACAGTATGTCAGTTTTATCAGCTTTAAAGAATAACACTCTGAGTACAAATTATATTATTTATAAAATTAAACAGCTGTGGCAAACACTATACAACGCCAATGTTTCAATTGAATTTTTATGGTCTCCAGCACATAAAGGTGTGTCAGGTAATGAAACAGCTGACTACCTTGCCAGAACAATAAACAATAGCTTAATTGGACAACCCAGAAGAATGTCAGTTCCATGGAGAGATTTAATCCCATTGATTCAAGAGGAAATTAGACAAAGCTGGATAAATCAACATCAAATTATAATACAAGAAAAAGGTGCATGGTATGCTGCAATCAATAAGAATCTTGGAGAGAAACCCTGGTTCGCTAAGAATAATACCTTTATAAAAAGAAGATTCTTCACACAAATATGCAGGTTACGATTTGGTCATTGTAAATTTAAAGCCCATCTACACCGCATGAAAATTATTAACTCACCTTTATGTACAGATTGCTCTCTAAATGAAAATCAAACGCTGGAACATATATTTTTCAACTGTCCCGCTTTAAATATTAACCGAATTTTATTAATTGACAAACTGCAAGATATTTACAAAGACAGTATCCCGCCTTCGCTTCAAGAACTTCTATCGAACCCTGCCACTTTTAAACCAATATTTGACTTTATTATCTCCACGGTTGGAGAGCTTTGACATGGATTTAACCCGGACATGGAATTTTATGAACCTGAAAATTACACAAGAATATATAGAAGAAATGGCATTCTTGCCTTGTTTTTATTGGAAATAAGAAATGAACTATAGAAGAATTGGCATTTAATGCCTTATTTTTGAAAAGATAACAGAAAGAACTAATAAAAGACTAGGCTGTATGGCTAGTACCATTGCCTATCCTGATGGATGAATTTTTAAAACAAAACAATTAGTTGTCTGTCTGTCTGTCTTGTGTGTGTGATGTGAATGTGAGTGAACTCTCTCTAACGAGTCCACGAAAATGTAAATTTGAATAGATTTCTCTCAATATTCAGATAAATATTGTTCTAAATGTAGGACTAGAACATTTTAGTGCATCTGTTTACCAAGTGCTATTTATTGGAGTTGAGACAAAAAGGTAAATAACGTATTATTCATTCAATTTTGAAACTGGTCTTTCTTCTAACTGTAAAAAAGGTGTTTTAGCGGATTGATACGGTATAAACATTTGAATAATTTGTGGGACATGCTTAAAATAGTTTGTGGGTTTCGGTGGAGCTCGTTGCGAAGGTTGCTATGGTGAAGCCTGTGTGTGGGTGGCTGGTATGACTAAGTAATACGATGTATAACATCACATCTATTTGTACTCTGAAAAACATTGATAAAAAGGCCCAGGTGTTGTATCGGCATGTGTGTATTGTCGGAGACGCACTACTAATTTCGCTAAGTGCACAGCAGTGAGACCACTAGGCTTTCTCCAGGCTGCTGTAAGAATCCAACTGAAACATATTTGTGTGTGAAAGTCTAGATAGATTTTATCATTAAAATTTTATTCATCACACATTCCATAAAAGCACATCAATGAATAGATGATTTAATATGAAATTATTTAGATATTTTTATGTAAATATGATAAGTATGATTAATAATTAAGGTGGGTATTCATTGGAGACAAAATCCCTAAAATATTGTATCAGATACAATGTATATGAAACAAAGTTCCCAATGAAGATACACTCTTGATTGGAACTTTGTTCTGAAACATTATAAATGTATCTTCATTGAGACGATTTTATTGGGGATCTTTTGTATTTATGCAATGTTTTGGAACTTTGTCCCAGAAATGGTCCTATTGAATACCTGCCTTTATGGATGATGTTTACTTATAGTTTCTTCAACGGTGCAAATGATGATGGTTCAGAGAGTTGAGTTTATGAATTCTTTATTTAGATAAAGCCCATGTCCAGCAGTTGACTGTTGCAGCTGTTAGCTGCTGAAAGTATTAGATACTTATTCTTCTTTAAATTTATCTAGATGAATAGACAAATTAACCTTCTACTCAGATTTTAATACTTATACATGCAATAATACAGCAATTTTAGTGCTGTTTTGTACTTATAAATGATAATAAGAATTTAATAAAAATGTAATGCATTAACCAGATGCAGCCCGGGTCGAGCCCCATTTGATGCATGACATTATCTGAATTTCTTATTTATATTTATTTTAATATAAACCTTGTTTAATATTAAGAACAATAGATCAATCTTGTTCTACTTTATCTGATTATCATGTATATAATTTGTTTGTATCACATACCACATTCCAATGTATGTATCAATATGTATGTAAATAAGTAGTAGTTTTTGCTTTGCTCATGCAGGTATCATATTGCCTACCTGGAAAGAGGTAATAGTTATGCATAATGTTACAGAGATAAGCTTCTCCTTGTTGTAGACAATTATTAATATTCATAAGAATAGTAACCTTGATTTCTACTCTATTTAAAAAAGTTTACAAATAGGGTTTCTTTGCATTTCTGAAATAACTTTCTAAGTTTTGTGCAGTACCTCTCTGTCACCTCATCACTGATTATGTCTCCTACATAACAGACCATAAAAAGATAAGGCCTGACTCATATCTCATACCCTGAGTAAGTTTGGATTTCTGTGTATAAAAGGTCCTGAGTCTTGAGTAAAGACCAGTTTCAGAATCTACAAGAATCTTTCTACTCTCACTCTCTTCATATGAGACACAGAGTGGTCCAATGATCAAATGAACCCTGTTGTCAGAGTTTTACAACTGCCTGCTACAAGTAGGCCTCTAACATGACTGTGTAACGACTGCTGTCTAAGTATTTATACCATATGTTCTATAACTTTTTTTACACCTTTAAAGTTGTAACTCTTAAAAACTGTAATTAAAGCAAATAACTGGATACTTCATGCATGGAAGCCCATAAATAACTTTTCATGCAGCCATAAAATTGAAAAGCATATAAAAGTATTTTGTAAAAAGTGTAAAACAGTATAGTCTGTAGCTTAGGGTGGAATATCTAGACCGAATATTATATATACAATTATATTTGCTGAAAATAAATTGTAGCTGTACTGCTGTAATATCTGCAATTGCGAAAGTTTAAATAAATTGGATTTTTATGTAACTCCATAGTCGGCGTCTTCCATATTTATTTCATCATCATCATCTGCCTGCTCTTATCCCAAATCAGTTGGGGTCGGCATGACATATTTTGTTAGAGCAGCAAAATCATGTAGAAAAAAGATTTGGCTATGTTTGGCTCTTTGGAAATGCTATTGTATGTAGGTGGTATCACCGCCACTATGTGGTATTCCATATTCATTTGTTGATATTTTATTTCAATATCTTAGTAAACAAAACACGCACAAAGGTACCTGTTGTTATTGATTCTATATTAGTACATGCTGATCCAAATTGAGTATGTTGATGGTGTACTGCCCACTTCTTTGTAATGAATGTAACACATTTTCGTATATGGATAGGTGAAACCAAGTCATTCAACCACAGTCCAAGTTTGCCTTGTATGTATGTTAAGTATGTCTGTTCAAAATAGAGCTCATATAAACTTCTTACATACATTATCAAGCCTTTATATCTTGCTGTAGGTAGGCATAGTGTTAACGGCCACGTCTGACAAATATTTGATTGGCATCAGGTTGTTAGAGTTACATCTAAAATTGTAATACACATGAAATGAAACCCTCGAGTCCCTTACGCACGCAGCAGGTGTTTATTTGAAGGATGTTACACATTAGTTAGGTCCGATGATCTAAGTGAGTATTCATTTGCGAAATAGCGAATTCATAGAAATATTTTGTTGTAGATCACAGTGAACAGGCATCAAAATGCCGTCGACGCACCTCAACTTGCGCGAGGACGACGTGGTCCGCTTGGCTCTCGAGTTCCTCCACAACCGAGACCTGCACATCACGCAGCTCTCCCTCGAGCGGGAGACAGGCGTGATCAACGGCAACTACGCCGACGACGTGCTCTTCCTCAGACAGCTCATCCTCGACGGACAGTGGGATGACGTCCTAGAATTCATCCAACCCCTCAGCGCCCTCAAATCCTTCGAAGCCGACAAATTCAACTACGCCATCCTAAGGCATAAATACATAGAACTACTCTGCATCAGATCTGAAATCAAAGCATACAACAACGTCGAAAACATCGTCGACGAAGTAGTCAAGGTTCTCAGCGACTTGGAGAAGCTGGCGCCGTCGAAAGAAGAGTATTCCAATCTCTGTTTACTGCTGACCTTACCTAGTATCACAGATCACGCACAATTCAAGAAGTGGAACCCGAGCAACGCGAGAGTGCAATGCTTCCGTGAAGTATATCCTCTGGTAGAAGCATTTCTACCCTGTGACAAGAAGGCGACCGGTGTCGTCTCTAAATGCGCGAAAAACGACCGCATGATGCAGTTACTCATAAAGGGAATCTTGTACGAGTCATGTGTGAATTATTGCCAGGCAAAAGCCACTGGTTCTAAAGAAGCCCAGTCGAATGAAGTGAATTTCTCAAGACTACTAGATGGATCAGGGTTCGATGAGTCAGATTTGAGTCTGTTATCGTGGTTGCAATCGATTCCGGCTGAAACCTTTAGCGTTCCATTCGAGCAGAGAATGCTGAATGTAGATGTGGAGAAATTAGAACGTCCGTCATTGCACACGTCGTGGACGGAGCACATGCTCGTGACGCCGATCAAACCTCGCACATTCCCACACTTAGCGATGCCGTTCAGAAGGCCGCGGTCTGCCGCCGACGCCATGACCAGATCGCTGCGACCCTTACCCGACGGCGCCCCGAGGCACCCCGCCGTCATGGCTCTATCAGCTATCGATTACGGCCCATCTTCCTCCTGCTTCGCCGGTTTCCACCTCACCGGCATCAAAGGCAGCAAACTAATGAACACATCCGTAGACAGACTTTTCGACAACAAGAACGGCGACAGTATCTTCAACGGTTTGAACGAGTCATTGAAACCGATTGATGAGCAGTTGAAGCCGATCGGGGAGATTTCGAATTCGACGAAAACGAATGAGACGAATAGTGTGGGTGCTTCGAATGCGACGACGCCGGAGCACCGCGGGCACGATTACTCTGCGTCGACGTCGATCTCGACGACGGCGGCGTCGACGGAGCGCTCCTCGCTGGCGGAGCGCACGCCGCAGCAGCCCGAGCCGCCGCTCGCGGCCGCGCAGGGCGACTTCCGCCGAGAACTACTCAAAGAGTACCAGATTCAAAAACAGCGTGAATGCGACGACTATCTACGGAATCTTTGCCCGTCGGACGGCAGTCAGCAGAAGACGTAAGTGTTGCATGAAGTTTATTGAAACTGATTAATTCATAGACACGTCTATTAAATTGTATATTTTTCCAATTTCAGGATGGAGAAGCAGAAGATCGGAGAGACGTCGCCTGCTTTCCAGCCAGCCGGGAAATATCCGCAGCAGCCGCCGGACAAGCCGACACAATTCACCAGGTATGTAACACAACATCCTTATTTCTCTTCATATTTTGTTACCCCAGATTTGCGAGAGGTTTTCACGTTTCTAACTTCGAGTTATATTGAAACGAGCCGAAATTCTATAGCTGTATTTTCAGCAATATTAGTTAATAGTTAATTTTTCAAATTAGATATAATTTTAGATGGCCTTATTATTTAGAAGCATGATGTTGAATAAAACATCATAACTGCTGAAGATATCTTGTCCCTTTTCATTTACATACGCATGACTGCTGAAGATATCTTGTCCCTTTTCATTCACAATAAGACAGAATTCTAGCCACAAACAGGCGTTGTGAAAGCAAATAAAAATGTTCAAATCTCGTATCCAGCTGATAGCGCACAGTATGCACATTGAAGTGCAGTATTATTCTTACGGTGCGCTTTCTTCGCTACAGCGAGCAGGCAATTTGCTCTGAATGTTTGGTCGCGTCCAACGACCACTCATACTAATAGACGCCTGATGTGCCAATTTCTCTAACATAAATTCTGGTAACAAGCTGTACTGGGTCGGGGGCAGAGTAATTCGTATGCACGAATCTTCGGTGATCGTAAAAACTCCGCGTCATCTCATAAATCACCATTGACTGTCCAATGCGCGTGATTTTACGCCAGTGTTTATAGATCTGTAGGTCAATTTCTGAAAGTGTGATAGCTAAATTAGTGCACTAACGGAAGTCACGTCGATTTAACAATTAGTCATGTCATTTATAACATTCTACTACTCGTTCCTTTTTTTTCTAGGGCATGTGTGGATTTATTAGGGTACGTGTTGATAGATAAGTTGAGCAGAACGTGCGATGCGAGTACAATACCTCAACACGCGAAAATTCAATAAAAGATTTCTTTATCTCTTGCCAGAAAGTATTCACCTCTAGTTTGCTGTCTACTTGGCTGTGTGGTCGTTGGTCGTCTCTCTCTAACGAGCCGGCAAATAACGATGCACCATGCCACAAAACACATCAATTTTACCAACATGCCGATCTAATGCTACGTTTATTGTCAATCTCATTTGTATAGCGTCACGAATCGCCTATCTGTGACAAGATTCTGCAGATCCAACTAGATTCGCTAGCGATAAAGAGCGCAATTTAAGCTTTGAGAAAAACTGGCAGGGATGAGTTTTATGCGATTTACCGCTAGCGCAATTTGCATCATTCCCCATTCCGTTAGGGGAGAATATACAAAATAATCCTTACAAAATGCAACTTTCGATATTTTTATGTGAAAGCTACTAAAAAATAACCCAGTTTTTCGTCTTGTTCTAAAATATTAAAGGCGTATTTAATTTGGAAACATTTAGGTTGCGACATTGTTTCGAGTCAACTTCACCGTGATTCCTGACAACTAATTTTACGAACAAGGTTAAATCATCTAATAAATGTTTTCAAACGACTAACCTTGTATTTTAAAGTCGAGGCATATAGCTACTCGACGTTCGGTGTATTACGAACACCATCTTCAGGAGGCCAACAGATCTGATGATGCTGTTCGTAATCGAAGTCAATCAAAGTCAAAACATTTATTTATTATTAGGAATTTACAAGATTCTCCTAAAAATTTAAGGCACAATTTTCTCTTACACTGAATCGTCGAGTAGCCATATGACTCGACTTTGAAATACAAGGTGAGTCTTTTGACAAAAATTAAAAACAAAATGGCTTTGCCACAAAAAAGAGATACGCGCGTTGGACGCGTGTTTAAAATAAAACTACATAAAAAATAAGTTTAACGGGTGTGGTAACTTTTTTGTGGTATGACCCAAAATGTCCCCGAATGTTACCAAACGAAAACGCGACTTATTAGTTTCTATTAACTAAACGCAGCATTTGCTTTTGATTCCAGGGAGAGCGAGTTGGAGCCGGCCGCCGCTGACCAGGCTACCGTAAGACCATTGTTGTTTTTCCGCTTTACTACCATAGACGTGCTATCTTGAGACCGCGTTCACACATGCGTCTTTTTTGCCGCGCGACACACGGATGTCTAGGAGAGCGAGTCGGAGCCAGCCACCGCTGACCAGGCAACCGTAAGACCATTGTTGTTTTTCCGCTTTACAACCATAGACGTGCTATCTAGAGACCTCGTTCACACATGCGTCTTTTTTGTCGCGTGAGTCGAAGGCAGCCGCCGCTGACCAGGCTACCGTAAGACCATTGTTGTTTTATATTCTTAATCCGTTGTTATTAAGAAAAAAATCAATATCGATCTTTTCATTACGGTCTCGATCCTTCAGTCTTGTGATGCCAGAGTCAGTCTATCGTAGCGCCCTAAAACTTCGTATCTCTTTAATCTGAAGCTTATTTGTACATTACAATGTACCTACTGAGGGTTTGCAAATACAACTACAGAAAACTAAAAGTGACATAACAACCAAATAAACTCTTGTGATCGCCACCGCATATTTCTACATAGAATGTGGCACAATATTTATAATTCGTATGCGTTGTCTTTACGATGACAGGTTTTTGTTTTCGAATAGTTTCTCCCCGTAGTCGGTCGGTCGTGAAGCGCGGCCGCGATCTGCTCGTTACGTGTTGCATTCTGAGCATATCGCCCTCAGAGCAACGATAATGATTCAGAATGATTTATGAACACTGATATTGAAGCCATGGAAATCTCGTCATAATTAGGTATGGCCCGCGTTAAAAAAGCTAAATATACAGGAACACGCAATACTCCCTAAATATGTTCAAAATAAACTTTTATGGTTCATACTTAGACAGCCATGTCAGTGGAGGCCTACTTGCAACCTAGAAGGAACTTAAACATATCTGATACCAGAGTTCATCGGGTCATTACTTGACAAGGTGTCCTGTATGTCAACAAAGATATAATATTAATAAAGACATTTATAACTGTATACGAATTCAGTGCCTTATCTTAATGCAACTAGTCTTTCGTGACTTCAGTCACTAAATAGACCTTGCAAAACGAAATAGAGTTTGCAGAACGGTCACTTGACCCTATTTAGGAAATTGGCGATTGTCACTTGTCGTATCAAAATTCACGCTAGTACTGAGTAAGCCATCTGTAAAAGAGCCCCGCGCGCCGTCTCCCAAATTTGTGCTTCAGTCTGACTAATCGTAGAGTACCGTCTAGAATATTTCTTCGGTCTGAGACATCACCGCAGCGGCTACCGACGGCTACGGCCTCTTAAGCGTGACGTGTACCAGCTTAATTATAATTAATATGCTCGTTGGTGCATTCGCCAATCATATCCCGAGATCATATCTTATCTCATGCAGTGCGGATCTCTAGTCTTCTTTACCATATCACACACGGTGTGTTACCGGCACGCAGGCAATAGGTACATACATACATCCGATCTGAATAAAACCTGATTTTATCAAAAACCTGCGACATATGTAGGGTGAAATTTTACTATAGTGACCGAAAGCGAAAACTCAAAATTAGCTGGTATTATGGAACATAGGTCGAAAAATGAAAAAAACTCCTCCGGCCTCCCATAGTAACTCAAATCAGCTGATCGGTCATTTTTTATGGAAAGTCCATTTTTTTTCATATCTTGAACTTCCTTGGAGAAAGTTGTTCCTTATCATCAGCCCGTTCTGAGTTTTCGCTATCGGTCTCTATTAAAATAAGGTTTATTCAGATCGGCATAATATGACAAAATGGAAACTTAATTTCATCATAAACCTAGGTTATTGACCAAAATCGTGCACATCATCATCATCAAAAACGTGGTGCATGATGGCCTTTATAACTCATTATAATTTCAAAACAAATTTAATCTGTTACACCTTACGTGTATAAATAAGCAAGCTATAGAGTGCGCAGACTACTGCATACCGTTCTAACTTTTTAGGCGCACTCTATAACTTGCTTATACATATATACTTTAAGGTTAGCACTGATGCTATGCTATTAATAAATAAAAACAATTAAAACAATTTAAAAAAGCTAGGTGGGGTAGTATTTATTACACCACGTTTTATGACTGTAGAGGTAGTATAGTTAAACGTCTATTTTATTAGATGATGTATAACTATGCAACTAGCGCATCATTGGTGCGCCTCAAAAAAGAAAGCAATACATAGTTGGGCTTAATTATGTCTCACAGATAATCAGGTAAAGTTATAAAGTGCAATTTTAAAGGCAAATGTTTTAAAGTCTAAAATACTGAACAACTTTCCTCAAGGAACATAATTGACTCGATCGGCTAGGTTTGAGTCTTATCCGCAAAAGAACATGTTTAGTTTTTTTTTAATTGAATAAAATTAAATAATATGGCATAAACTATAGACTGTATAAATCCTCATCGTCATCTTCCTGCCCTTATCCCAAATCAGTTGGGGTCGGCGCAACATGTTTTGTTTGAACACAAAATCATGAAGCAAAAGGATTTGGCTATGGTTCATTTTCAGCGGCCGGCGCTTGCCTGATGGCAACCCTCTTTGGGAATGCTATTGTAAGTGGTATCACCGCTATCCATGCCGCTATCTTGCGGTTGGCCGGTTGCCCATTAAGTTGACAGATTGTCAGCCGAGGTCAAAAACTCTACGTCGCCTCTTATGAAACACCCTGAGTGGCAGTATTCTTGGCCGCTGCGACTGTATGTATAAATCCTATTACATTAAAATAACGGAAAGGTTTCTCGTATAATTGAAATTTAGGTTTAATTTGCTTCCTACCTAAACTAACCACGGTTACTTACATCTTAGTTGTAATAACTTCCGCTAGATGTCGTTACACATCGCTTTAAAGCTAGCAGGAACAGATTTAATAATTAAAGGGTGCTGGAAGAATCATGAGCAACATTACGAAAAATAAGCCAATAAAATACACACATTCGTACATAGTATATCACACATGTGCCCTTTGAGGGATAGGCAGAGCGTAAACGGCTGTAGACAACGGCAGTTTACACCACGTCTGACAAAAGTTTGACAGTCATTCGGATGACTGTGTATCATCATAGCTACAGTTTGTCAGCCTGACGCCTAAAATTGCAATACACATCAACTCTCAAATAGCTTCTTACGACATCCACTGGAAAGTTATGGGGTGATTCTATTCTAAGCCGGCCCCACACGGCTATAGATTACTATGGGAGGAAGCAGGTAATGTTTATTTATCCCGGTCTATACTTCTTGAGGAGAGTTGACCTTCCTTCGGGTTATTTTAATATCGCCAGCACATCAACCTCCCCGTAAAAGGCTTAACTTATATTGGTTTTTCTTTCGTATTTGTATGAGAAACCAGTTTTAGTAGTAGTAGTTTTAGTGAGTCGTTTCTTATAGACACTAATTATAATACTCCTTCCTGGACGCCCAAAACATAACCTTATATACCTATTCATTGAGAGCATTTCGGGGACAACGACCCGCATGCAACATTGCTTAAATACAATTGTTCCCCAATAAATATTCCCAATGAAGACGCATTTATACAATGTTGCGAAAATTTGTCCCCAATGCATACCCTTCTTAATTTTATTAAGTTGATTAAATATATAAGGCTTGAGCATTCTGTAAACTAATTATAAAACTTGCTGCTTTATATCGCTTCGTTATGAGTTTGTTTAAAATAGAAAGTAGGTATAGTGAAAGTATTCGGTTTACACTTAAAATGCTGCATGATCATAATAAGCCAGTGTAACTAAGATGATTTTCAGAAGTATTGTTGAGTAAATTCCATTTAGCGCTAATCATCCTCTTAAATCCGTGAAATTGATCGGTGTAATGTCAATGGAATTGTATTTTGTTTTTACCCGACTGCCTCAGAAGGAGGGTTATGTTTTTTGGGTGTATGTATGTAATATTGGTATGTATATGTGTATGTACGTGGACAAGTAAAATCTTTTTACAGGCCTAAACGCCTTGATGTATGTTGAAAAATAAGGTGTCGTCAGATTCGTCTCAGCAGCACGAGTGACAAGCTATAAATGAAAATTACATAAATTCAAATTGGCGGATTTTGAACGTAAAAATATAACATGCAAATTATTGCAGTCTGGTTTTGGTTTTTTAATAATTAGGCTTGTGATGCAAAATGCTACGGTCGGTGTTATTTAAACGCGGGATTAAGTTTATTGACCTCTCATGCAAACTTACTTAAAACTGTCAAGTCACGTCATGATTTGCTTTAGTTTGCAGGAGGGTTCAACGAACCTACTGGTTGTCTGGCAAAATTTGTTCCCTGTCATTAGGATAGCATTTCACAATTTATATCAGTTATGCTTGGTTTTACCGTGTGATGCTGGCTTAGAATAGCAACGATCCAATTCTATAAATCATTTTTCGTGATGAGTATGGCAATGTCCCCCGTTAGAGGGAGGCCCATGTCCGGCAGTGGGCTATGTGGCTGCAAAGGTAAGGCTAAGTTATTATCTTGCCTAATGGGAAATTTTCTAGCTAATCCTCAAGAGCAATACATGAAGGCATAAATTGAGAATGTATTTCCCCAAGGAAATGTATTTTGGTGAAATTTAATTTCTTTTTCTAAGTGATTTATCCAAGCGTAGTGCACATGGCAATACCCTCCGATAGGGGGAGGCCCATGTCCAGCAGTGGGCTGCTGTGGCTGTTATGGTTATTGTAAACAAAGGCAAAGTAGGGATGCAAAGAGAGAGAGATCGCAGAATGTTGTTTTCGCACAATGACGCTTTCGCAAAATGTTGCTTTCGCATAATGTCGCTTTCGCAAAATTATGATTATGTTTTTGGTAGAACTTAAAGCTTATTGCAGATGGCGCTGGGCGTTACTGTGCTTTAGGCACCAGTAAAGAGACGCGCAATTTTGAATTTGACTTATTTCCATTGTAGAATATAGGTGCAGAAGCGGTCTACGACATTTTTAAAATCATGTTTTACTGCAGTCTAGCTAGCTGTCACAATTTTCCGCCGACAGCTGGCGCTCTTAGTAAATACAACCCGGTAATGGCATGTCGTGCATTTTTTATCTACAAGACACCAATAAGGGTGAGACATGGTTTCCAATGATTTCAATGGAGCAAAACGCACGAGCGACTGTGCCTACACAGCACTAAGATGTAACTGAATTTTCTCCAATTTGCTCGGAAATGGCTTCATTACTTTAAAAAAAGAATACGTCAATGGGCTCATTTATGTATTCAAGGCGCAGAGGACTGTAATAGTAATTGCCGGACTAGGCCAGTAATAAAAGGGTTCTTAAACTTCACACTTTCGTGTTTAGGTGTTTTATGGAACACAATTTGTTTGAAGTTTGAAGGCTGAATGTGAATTTCCCGCGCATTCTTTATGAAACGGAACGTAACCAAAACCAGCGCATACGCTTTGCGAACTTTAGAAGTTACGAAGTGTCAATTTTGTCACGATTAAATATTTATTATTTATGTTTCCTTGCAAATTGGAGAAAAGCACTATACGAACCACGGCCGGTATAACAATTTCTGGTCTCGTTTACTTTAGACGACTTCGTCTCGGCCTTCCAATGCCACTCGACCAGAAATTGCTATATACTCGGCCTGTGACGTAATGTACTATTGTCATCGATCATCATTTTCGGCAAATATAACCGCAGTTGAGAGTGGCGCCATTCTTCTTGTTGACGAGTAGAGACAAACCTTTCTTTTTATCCGACTGCATCAGAAGGAGAATTGTTTTTCAAGATTATCTTTGGTATGTAGGAATGTACATATGTGGACAAGAAATTATTTTTGACGGTCTACAGACCAAACGACTGGAGGGATCTTGACATCGGATGTGTCGTTAGATTCGTCTCAGCAGCGTGAGTAACACTGGCTCTTCACTGGCTGTATTAAAATTTCCGAAAAACAAGATGGCGGATATTTATCGCAAAACACAACTTTAAGAGGGCTTTCACGTTTTTCTCAGAAACAAAAATGTGCGCCACTCAAATTTGAACATAAACTAATACGCACTGAGTCGAATTTCCCGTGGTAGCGGACGCGCGACTCAAGCACAGAGTGTCATTTTGCGGAATTTAGAGGTGTTTTTGAATATTTTTAACAATAACATTTTAATGAATAAGAATTCATTTCTTTTGCAATTTAACTAAATACATTTTCTTCTAACACATATATTTTTTTCGAATTTATCCTGTTGGTAGTTTTTCATACAGAAGCCATTAAAATAGAGAAATATTTTGTCAAAATTCGAATGCGAAAACGTATTTTTTAGCTAGGTTGTGGAATGAAATTGATTAATGTACAAAATAAAGTTTGTTCTCGAAGATATCTTCTATGCATATGTAAAATTGGTATTTTGTTACAGTGTACCATAGATCTAAAACTCAGGCCTAATTTGAAGTCTTCTCCTACATTTTCAGTAACTTGTTTTAGTTTTCGCTGTTTAACTATAAGTAATAAATTAAAATGTTAAAATGTTCATAATACATTTTTTAGATAAAGATGTGTTTGACTCGATGTATAAGATATTTTTTTTTTTTTTACAGTACAGTTTAACTTAAAAGCTGATTTTTATAACGCCTATTTTCGGTAATTTGCCAGAAAAAGTTGATAGCAGCCTTAAAATAACCGCAGTAGCGCTTTCGTTGCCATTACTTACCCAGTTAGTTACCTCAATAAAATCACCGTTTCTACAGTCGTTTACGCGTTGCCTTCCCTGTAATGGATATAGGCGTGATGTTTCATGACATTAATATCTCTTTAAGCCTCCTTCTTGGCCTATTTAATTCGTCATTTGTTATTTCCTATGTTTGCTGATCCCACTTATTTGGCTTACAATTAATTAGTTTTATAATTTATTGAGTGTTTTATATATTTTACATATTATTATGATTAGTATTATACTTAGCTTCACTTAAGATTAAGTGGACAGCGACATTAAAAAAAGGCGCCGGATTCCATAGTTTTATGATCGCATTAATTTATACGATGGTCCAATTGAGGAGTTTGTAAATATTATGGTATCGTAAGTAGGCGGACCGGTCGCTTTTATGTCTCTTAAGTCTAGGCGAACTACTATGATGCATACATACATATATCACGCCTATATACCTTGCGGGGTAGACAGAGCGTAAACGCCTGTAAAACAACGGCCATTTACACTACGTCTGACAAAAGTTTGAGAGTCATTCAGAAGACTGTGTATCACTATAGTTACAGATTGTCAGCATTGCGCCTAAAATTGGAATACACATCAACAGTCAATTCCCTTAGTCGCTTCTTAAACCTGTCGACACCCACGGGAAAGATGGGTGATGCTATTGTAAGACGGCACCACACAGATAGGATTAAAAAATAATGACTATGTGCGAGTTGGACTCGCCCACCGAGGGTTCCGTGCTAAGATTTGTAGGTTATTCTGGTTGGTAAACCTATATTTCATTTGATACTCCACTTGGACAACTATCTAAATTTCTTAAATTTAGATTTTTTTTCGGTCCCAAAAAAACTATTTTATGAAACCAAAAATTTTAGAGATTTTCCTTAATTCGTACTTCAAGACGAAGCTAATTGCCAAACATTGTTCTAGGTCTACGGGAAGTATCCTCTGAATTTTGAATCCCTTGAGAGGGTAAAGAACATGCATTTTTACTGCATAAACGGCTATACTATCTTTTTTAACTTGAAGTGCTTGATTTTTTCACAACTACTAGCGTTCATAGACTTAAATATACGGTTTTAATTTCAACTCGATATCTTTACGCATTCCTGAGATAAAGGGTCTTGACAGAATGACGGACGGACGGACGGACAACAAAGTGATCCTATAAGGGTTCCTTTTTTACCTTTTGAGGTACGGAACCCTAAAGAGAAGTTGCATTGCAATAGCATCATCCTAAGATTTGAATAACTGCTGTAGGTATGTGTAGATTATGTGGTGTACCTAGTCCAGATGTACTAACCAGATTAGCTATACAGGGAGTAATAGAAAGGGTATAACAAGCCGAAAGGAGGTCAAGGTACTCATGAAACTGAACAACTTTCCCCATGGAACATGGGTCGAAATATGAAAAAAAAATTGGACCTTCCATACAAAATCGCCGATCAGCTAATTGATTTACTATGGGAGGCCCAAATTTTTTTTTCATATTTCGACCCATGTTCCATGGGGAAAGTTGTTCAGTTTCATGAGTACCTTGACCTCCATTCGGCTTGTTATACCCTTTCCGTTACTCCCGGTATAGGTATATTTACATAATTTTTTACATTCTAGATATCGCCATCGGTTGATTTCAGACTAGATCAAGAGGTCAAAAATGACAGCAGTCTTGACCTGCTAACTGAGCTAACTCCTGTAGCTCAATTAGCATGTCAAGTCTCGACTGCAGTCGTATTTTATCATCTAATTCTTTAAGCCTTTAGTACTGTCTGGAGGGTTGGCGAGAAAGCACATTACGAAATAGAAAATTCACGCTGATAACGTTAACTTTAAGAAATTTACGCTCTTGGGTCACGATAACATGGAAATAAAACTAAAACTCATACAAGGACGGGACGTCCTATTGTTTATGGTTGTTTGAAAGTATTCTTGCATTTGTCATCTTTGCGACACCCACGAGTTGAAATGGGATGATGCAATTCTTAACCTGTACCACACCGGTGCATATAAATAAAACCCTAATGCATTATAATAATCATGATACATAAATGACCTTGAGACTGCCCACAATGCTATAAAACATAAGCAGTCACATAAATAATATCGCGGTTAACTTCTATGATAAAAACCATTGTTTGAAGGTTCCCGCTTAGTGTGTATGTCCTTTATAAAACAAGTCTCAATTTATAACACCTACTAAGAAAAACAAAAAGGGTATAAAAGCCCTTGGATGAGAAGGTACTCATGAAACTGAATAACTTTCCCTATAGAACATGGGTCCAATGAAAAGAGCTCTCATATAAAATCGCCGATCAGCTGATTGATTTACCATGGAAGGCCGTTTATTTATCATATTTCGACTCTTGAAGGAAGTTGTCCCTTATCTATCACCAGCCCGGATTTAAAAAAATGATATACGCTATGCCAACCAGTTCTAGTCAGTAGTTGACCTCAGTAGCGCGAAAGATGAGTAGCACCACCACTTTCAAGCGAAGTTGTGTTTCTTTCATTTACATGACATATTATAAGACTAACATCGGGTACAAAGTCAAGTTCCTAAAATAAAATCGCCTTATTGTAATTTGTTAATGTTTATCTAGAACTGTGTACTAAGCTCCCTTAACAATCTGCCATATCATCATCTGCCTGCCTTTATCCCAAATCAGTTAAGTTCGGCGCAAAATGTTTAGTTAGAGCATAAAATCATGTACCTAGCAAAAAAATCAGTCATTTTTGTTCGACCGGCCGCCTGCCTTGACGTCAACCCTCTTTGGGAATGCTATTGTAGGTGGTATCGCCGCCACCATGCAGTTGACCATAGTCGAGCGGACTAGGGGTGGCAGTATTCTTAGCCGCTACCACATGATATAGTTTCTTCTTCACTATAACCATAAATAATCTTTTCACGGCCTTCTAAGTACGTTCACCTTTATATCGGAAAATTATCTCTATAATATAGAAGTCTATATCACGAAGATTGTTCTTATCTTTATTTATACTATGAAAGGTTGGACTAATATGTAACTAACTAGTTGATGTATTATGATGATGACATATTAACATGCTCACGTAACGGTTAGAAAACTAGTTTTAGTGGAATTTGGAGTAAAAATATGAAATTTATGTAAATGACTTGGTTCTAGAGAACTTTTTTAAAAGCTAAGTTAATCTAATCTTCTTCTTAGGTAATCGAGACGAACTAAATTCCATTTGGCTAATCTAATTTGTTATGTCAAGTCGGAGTATACAAAATTAAAATATGGAGACGAAATCGTGATATTTGTAAGCTACAAATTCATAAATACCAGATTTTGACCTACATTTCTTGTAGATCACAGCCTTAGAATATATACGGTTACATTTAATTAAGTACAAATCTCTTGAGGGTGTAATCTACTCACAAAACTGAACCACTTTTGTTAGAAACTTTTCTTCGAAATATGAAAAAAAAAATTGGTCCTCCCATACTAAGTGACACACGTTTTTTAACATTTTTGTATGGGTGGCCCAAAATGCTTTTTCATATTTCGAAGAATAGTTTCTAACAAAAGTTGTTCAGTTTTGTGAGTAGATCACACCCTCAAGAGATTTGTACTTAATTAAATGTAACCCTATATAAGCAAGCTAAAGAGTGTGTGTATTGCCCTGCGCCGTTCTGTCAAACATAAGCAGTTGTTCCATAGATACCTAAGACCTACGTCAAACGTATGAGAAGTAACAGAGGTTCAATGGTGTAGTCACTGGCATTTTGCTACTGATAGACGGGGAGGTTGTGTTCTTAGTACTGCTACACGTTCTAACGTTTTCGACACACTCTACAGTTTGCTTATATTTATTTACTCTAAGATCACAGCACGTATTAATTTTTGTTGGTTTGTTTTCAATGCATTATCTCTGAAACTACTGAAGGGATACTAGATGATTCTTTAACATGTTGTCGAGTAACTTATAATCTAATTAGGTAGGCTTAGAATAGCATAACCCCATCTCTTTGCCGTGGGTGTCGTAAGAGACGATTAAAGGATGTGGGAGTTATTGCAATTAGGCGACAACCTGATACACAGTATCATGACTGAATTACACTTTTATCAGACGTGGATAGAATGGGCGTTTTTTCCAGCCGTTTACGCTCTTCCTACCCCGCAAGGGATATAGGCGTGATATGTGTATGTAATTAGGTAACTATAGTCACGTTTATGCCACTCAAAAGTACCTACCGTGTTTGAGCTGTCAAAAACACATCCCACCGTAGGTGGGGTATTAGGTTTCCAACTGCGATATCCTGTCAGTACTGCTAGTGATTACCTGATTATGTGTGTAATTGATAGTTTAAAGTGAATTGCTTGCTTGATAAATAATAATTATTATTTTTTGTTCGTGGAATACAAATTACCAGTAACAGATGAAGATGGCATTAAGGTGATCCGTTTCCCATACGAAACTTAAGTGGACTTCCGTCTGTAAAGGAGCAAAAGTCCCGTGGTTATACAGGGAGTAACAGAAAGGGTATAACAAGCCGAAAGGAGCTCATGGTACTCATGAAACTGAACAACTTTCTCTAAGGAACATGGGCCGAAATATGATAAAAATATTTAGACCTCCCATACAAAATTGCCGATCAGCTGATTGATTTACTATGGGAGGTCCAAATTATTATTTTCATATTTCGACCCGTGTTCCATGGGGAAAGTTATTCAGTTTCATGAGCACCTTGACCTCCTTTTGGCTCCCTTTCCGTTACTCCCGGTATAACGTTTTCGAAAAATACTAAAATTATTGTTGTAATCATAAGTTTTTTTCGTAAAAACCGATTATCACTTTACAAAAATAGATGGGACTACTGATGCAATAAACACGTTTGATTTTATTGTGCAGAAAATACTAAATATCTTTTAACCATGAGTAGTTTTGCGACAAATTTACATGTGACCTCATCATTACACATAAAGTTTTATTGAAAAATATGCTCTGGAACTCGATTATTAAGTCGATTGAACTGCAGATTTACGTTTGTATGACGTAACGTTTCGCCTTAAAATAAGTTGCATCGTCTGACAGTATGCTTCAAAAACTTATTTCTCAAACTAGGAAAATGACTTCTTCTTTTTTCATAAAAGGAAATCGTTTCTCTTTTGTGTTTTACGTCTCCGATCGCTTGAAGTCCTCGCCTATTACAGCCAAGCCTTGTTTTTCCGGCCTTGGGCAACATTGTACTATAACGACTGTGCCAATCTAACTAATACCTAGGTAATAGTGGCAGCCGCAGGTGGTAACGTAACGTGTATATTATGTAACGAACGACGACGACCCACTATCCCGAAAACGCTAAGCTAAACAGGTCAAAATGTAAGGTTTAATTTTCTTTTTAGGCTTTAAACTTTGGTCCTTAGGATAAGTTGTTCGTTCTTCGGTTTAATCTGTTGAGCTTAGCGTTTTCGGGAAAATAGGCTGTTCGGTACCACCCTGTATACGAACTTACTCCAAACCATCGCGATTCATACACCTGTAAAAGAAAATAAGAAATTGAAAAAATTGTCATAGATCAACCGGGGCTCGAGCCCGGGCCACATGGTTCAACGCCCCACCGCTCTGCCACTGAGTTATACATACACCGATAGATGCCAGCCGAATTTTTTAATCTATTGATGCTCGTCTCCAAGCGACATGTACCTGTGCGTGCCTGCACCTTAAAATATACTATAAAAAGCCACAGCTTTTTTCGAAATGTGTAATAATTTAACCAATAAAGTTCCATCTTTTAAAAAAGGAAAAATATCTATTAAGATGCGGTATGAGATGATCTATACATATAATAAAGTTGTAGAGGGTCGAAAGTCTGTACATAGAAGATTTTCGAAAAAAAACTGTTTGGTGATACTTAAAATTGATAACAGAACACGTTTCAGCAATTTTTAGATTTTTTTTCTGTTTATCTGTTTATTTGTTTATCTGTTTGTATGTGAAAGCATCACGCAAAAACGACTGAACCGATTTTGATGCAAATTATACCAAAATGTCGGGAAATTTACCGACCAGGTTATAGGCTAAAAAAATTCGACCCCTAAAAGGGGGGGTTGCCACTATACTTGAAATAAGTTTGCACGTAAATTGATATTGCGTGCGTTGCGTGCGGTAGAGGAATAAGTTACTATAAGATGTAAAAAAAACTACTCAAACTATTCCAAGGGGTGAACCAGTCCATGAAACTGAACAACTTTCCCCAAGGAACATAGGTCGAATAATGAAAAAAAAATTCCTTCCCTTCCCTACAAATTTAACTTGGTCGGCTATCGAGACGGCTGGAACATTTTGTATAGGAGGTCCAATTATTTTTTCCTACAGTAGGTAAAAAAATAACTGCACGTATTTTACGACTAAACCAGTCCATAAAACTGAACAACTTTTCTTAAGAAACACAGGTCGAAATACGAATAAAAATTTGGCCCTCCTCCCATTCAAACTGAACCGGCCGGCCAGAACATTTTGTATAGGAGGTCCAAATTCTTTTTTCATATTTCGACCTATGTTCCCTGGGGAAAGTCGGTCAGTTTCATGGACTGATTCACTCCTTAAAATATTTGCAGTATTTTTTTTTTACTTCTTATACAGGATGTTAGGGACGGTGTGACGATAACTTTGCTGGCATGATCAGACCATCAAACTGAACAACTTTTACTATGGAGCCAATGGTGGGAAACGAAAAAAATTTTTCAACCTCCCATACAAAGTCAGTCAGCTGATCGTAAATTTTGTATGGGAGGTCAGAATTTTTTTTTCGTTTTCCACCATTGGCTCCATAGTGAAAGTTGTTCAGTTTGATGGTCTAAGCACGCCTGCAAAGTTTTCGTTACACCGTCCCTAACACCCCGTATTTTGAACTACCTATGTTTCTTGGGGAAAGTTGTTTTCATCCTATCTATTCTTAAAGAACGCGCCGCAAAGTTCTTTTATTTGCACTTTTTAAATAAAGAACTCAACAAATGCGAATAAAACTACTTTGAATTTAGAACATCTTAATGTTCAGTCAGCGCCAAAGAAATAGAACGCAAATATTGTTCGAATAAAGGCTGTATGGGACGACGGCCCATAGTCGCGCGTCCCCAATAGAACTAAAAAAAAGATACGCGCGAATTACAGTCCGTAATTTTCACCAAAAATTACACGTATGTTAGAATTTTATTTAACTTTTTGAAAAATTTGTTCAAGTGACAGTGAAAGTATAACATTGCAATAAAATATGAGGCGCCTTTTTTTTTTCATAGAGGGTGATGAAAAGTATATTTTGGCTTCGGGGATTCTACTCTAGAATCCTTTAATTCGCTCTGAATTCAAAAAAGCGCCCTCGCCGTAGAAGTGTTGTTTTGCGCCCTTATGATATCTACTAAAAGTTTCTTGAACTGGTTCACCCCTTACAATATTTGCAGTTTTTTTTTACTCCCATATTGGAGTCGAGATTCGAACACGTACCAACATAATAGTAGAGCAAAATAAAAAACCAGCCAAGAGCGTGTCAGACACGCCCACAAATAGGGTTTGTAGTCAATGTTAAATATCAGCGTTACGAAGTTACCTAATTTCGTAGCTGGTTTGTTTGCAGTAGTAAGTATGCTTACGAACCACAAATTAAAAATCTTTTATTTTTCTTAAAACTTGCGTGGATACAGTATCCGATATAGTTTTTATGGTAACTTTAGACTAAGAACTATTTTTTTTTTCAAATATTTAGTTCTAGGAAGAGAAAACTCCCCATAAAAGCAAATAAGTACTTCGAGGCAGAATCACATTTGTGATTTTTTTTAAAAAAACCTCGCCTTAATTTTTAAAGATCTATTTAACGATACCCTACTTAATATAGCAGATGGTTTTTTTTATCCTCCTTTCACATGTACCTACGCCAAAAAATAAAAACATTTTTTTCCCAACATTCTAAATTTGTGTCAAGCAACACGATCTATCTTCACATCAAAGATGTCGATCGATTGAAAATGACGAAGTTATGAGGGCGGGGCATACAGTTAGTTTGTGTCTTAAATGGGTAGGTGGATTTGCTGGCGATAGTACAGAAATCTGTATGTACATGTATTAAAACTGTTATAGGTCGGTGTCAAGTACCCCTGCAAAAGTTTTCAAAAGAACATTTCGATAGCGTGTCTTAGAAACAGCTACAAAAAAAATATGTACAGCTTGATGAGCCGCTCCTGCAGGCCTATCAATCACTTTTGGTAGGTAGGTACCTAAATAAATAAAAAGTATACATACCTATTACCTAAGTACACAACTATTTAATAAGAAAACAAAAACAGAAGTGAAATAAGTAGAAGAAATAGAAAGAAACAAGCATCCTTCGACATGGGTCAACTCGGATTTGCTCCTTTACATAAAAATAATAAAAGAACACCGGTGTTGGTACTGTAGCCAACTACCTATATCATCAAGATGTACCTAACTCAGGCGCTCAGACTTTGAAACAGGAGGGATCGAAGTGGGCTTTCCCCTTCAAAGTCAAGTAACAAACTCACATCGGCGGTAGTCTGGGGTTTCTCCAGGTTATTCCATCATCATCGTCATCCATCACCATTGTCTTTGCATGCCCTAATCGTACAAATCACGCATAAAATAATAACCATGAGACAAACATCGAAAATGAAAACGTACCATTATGTGTAAAAATTGTGCATGAATCACTCAAAAATTAAGCGATGTTTTTAGATGTTTGGTATGGTGGAAGATAAACGTTCTGATCATATTTTATGATTAGTGAGAACCTTCATCAGCACTGAAGGTACTCTCTGTCTATCTACGTGACAGAACACCATGAACTCGGCAAAATATTAAAGGGCGCCACACACCGGGCCCGTATACGTGACGTGCACGTTATCACGCGCATAGAGATGACGTTGTATCGTCTGGGATTGTATGAGGCACCGCACACCGTGCTACTCGCGTGATTACGTGCACGCATACATAGGCAGGCCTCTCATACAATCCCATACGATACAACGTCATCACTACGCACGTGATGTCAAGCATACGCGCCCTGTGTGTGGCGCCCTTAAGCGATACGAAAATGTCTGTATTGAAAAATTTGTTTAGCATGAAAACTTCTCTTGGCGAAACGAAGTTCGCGGGCACCAGCTAGTTAAAAATATTTGATGTCGATCGGTCCAAAACTGACGAAGTTATAAGGGTGGGAAGTTATATACACAGACAGACCGACTTAACGAAATGATAAATGTATGTAGTTAGTTATGTAGTAGACTACGAAACCCTAGTCAATAAGTTGTTAGAAATTGCAGGGATCTTTTCCTTTAATTGCCGTTTACCTTCACATTTCCAATTTTATTTCACGTTCTGTTCGCCCACTCCTTCAAATATCATTCATTTCAGTTGAACGATCTTTCATTTGGTGCCGTTTCATGTTTCAAAAGGATAGAGCTAAAAAGGCATGCACTTTTTACCGTCTCGAAAGCAGAAACTGCTAGAGTTTTAATAAATTGTGCAAAATGTCGTACCGTACTGCAGATGATATACTATTAAATCTAAGCTTCTGTGAGTAATATAAGATCCCACCCAAAACATAAATGTGAAAGGCTGCCAAGTTCGATAATCTTGGAATGCATCGCCTATAAAAGAAGTGAGATATAAATAAGTACCAAGTTCCATACACAGACCTCAGTTAAAAATAGTTACATGAATGCACACTTGATTTTTCGCAGTTTGGAAATAAGAATCTACTTTCCAAACTGCGGAAAATCAAGTGTGCATTCCTGTAACTATTTTTAACTGAGGTCTGTGTATGGAACTTGGTACTTATTTATATCTCACTTCTTTATAGGCGATGCATTCAAGATTATCGAACTTGGCAGCCTTTCACATTTATGTTTTGGGTGGGATTTCATTTATTTTTGTAAGGTTTATTTTCTTTTGATTAAGTTAGGTAAGGAAATATCTCATTTATACTTTACTTTGACTAAATACAAACCTTCGTAACGAATTTTAGGTCGGTACGACGATTGGAAGATATAGATAATTTTTTGTTTTAGTTCCTTAGGGTATGAATTTACACCTTCATTATTTTTAAAACCGACTCACACTTGGCCATTTTCAGATTTTTTCCTTTACCTTGACCTAAAGACCTACCTCCATGCCAAATTTCAAGTCAATACGACCATTGGAAATTTTTTGTTTTAGTTCCTTAGGGGTATGAATTTACACCTTCATTATTTTTAAAGCCGACTCACACTTGGCCATTTTCAGATTTTTTCCTTTACCTTGACCTAAAGACCTACCTCCATGCCAAATTTCAAGTCAATACGACCATTGGAAGTGGTCTAGGTTTTTGATGAGTGAGTGAGTGAGTCAGTCAGTCAGTCAGTCAGTGAGTGTATAGTAAAAATAGCGATTTTCTGACGTCAATATCTCAAGACCTACAATAGGTACATTAATGAAATTTTGGATTTTAGATAAGTAAGTAGATCTCGACAGATACTAGAAATTTCATATGCTTAGGTAAAATAGATTTTGAGTTATAGGTGGGTCGAACTTGGCCCGAAATGGTTCGTGTAATATAACCCACGGCCGGTGTGTCGCTTTTTTTGCTCGAACTTGGCGGACACACTGCCGTGTGTCTAGATGTTTGAGACTTTGTGGTACGCCAAGTGGAAGTGCAATATTAAAATTGATTTTAAATGACCATCTAGAGTTTAATGCTATTCCTGGGGTTTCTTTGATATATAAGGTCCTATTAAATTCACTGCAAATATTTTAAGGGCATGCGTAAATATGTATAAGAAAAACATCTAAGGTATTTTAAACAAAATCTACATGCTAGTTTTTTTTTTCATTTTCTAACAAACTTTTTAGTTAATTATGTGAACATCCTTTGACTGACACGACTGACGTTCCGCCACGTAGACAGGATTCACTTACACGGCACGCACACTAACAACCAACCAATCACAGCACCTTTTTTGGCGCGTAATTTAAATTCATCGAAGTGTGAGTTTCTAGGACAAACAGGGTGTACTTTTTCGTTTTGTGTTTTATTTAGTTAAATGCAATTTTCTCGAAAACTAGCGTGTAGATTTCTTTAAAAATAGTGCCTAGTACATGCTTATATTTTATTTGATCTGCCCTTAAAATATTTGCAGTGAATTTAATAGGACCTTATATACATGGAAAAGTAAAGCTTGTAATAATTTGCGAGTTTGCCATAACATATACTTTGATTGTGGTGTGGTGCTGGCGTCCAAAAGCATTGCCCCATTTCTTCCCCGCGCGTGTATAAAAAGGCGATTAAGGGACTCGCGGGCTTCATGTGTATCGAAACCTTAGACGATAAGCTCAGAATCTGTCACTATAGCGATACATGATTTTTCTGAAACGGCCCTCAAATATTTGTCAAACATGCCGATGACATATACCATATGTAACGCTTATATCCCTTGCGGGGTAGGCAAAGCGTAAACAGCTGCAAAAAACGGCCATTTACAACACGTCTTACAAAACTTTGAGAGCCATTCAGGTGACTGTTTATCATCATAGTGACAGGTTGTCAGCTTGTCGCCTAAAATTGTACACAATACAATACACATTAACTATAAAATCCCTGAGTTGCTTCTTACGACACCCACGGGAAAGACATGGGGTGATGCTATTCTAAGCCGCTCAGTGCCAATAACGACCATATTTATTCGGCCTTTAGCTGTCTGTCCCCACAATATTATAAAGTTACAAAAATAGCTATAAATAAGCTGATAAAGTATCCTGACGCAATTGGAACCTTTGTCATATCATGAGCATGAAGTCCTTTGGTGTATTGGTCCCTCAGAAATAGATTTGCTCGTGCATAAAACTCCGATACAAACAAAGCGAGTTTGAAATAAAAATGAAAAGGTCAAATGCACTCCACGCAAGAATAAAATTATGTCACTCCTTTAGACAGTGCCGCTTCGCCACTGTTTCTGTTCGACACGAAAATTTTTGTCCATACTAAGAGTTCCGGTTAATAACACATTTAAACATCATTATTAAGTCCGCTGCTGAACGTAGACCTCCTCCAGGTTACGCAACAAGACACGATCACTTGTTATTGTTTCAGCCTGAGACACAGGTTTATCATAGTTCAGGCATATGGTACATTTAGCTGTATGAATGTTTTGCTTAGTACATAAGTTAATTGTGAAATAAGTCTTTAATAAACTAATTTATTTATTATTTATCTCCTGTTTTTGCCATCCAGTCAATACCTATAAGCCATCTCGTCGTCTAACGCTACCACCACCGTTCATTGGTTCTACGATAGATGTGGTCCACTGCCGCTTTAGCTTGCTTGCTGCACTTCCAGACTATCGATCAGCTCGTAACACTCAATAACGATGTAGTTCATGCCTTTTTATGACCCGCTTCTTCACAGAGCGACGAATATTCTAGGACTTTAAATATGATTTTGTATCACTGTATCTAACGTTAATTTTAACGAACTTAAATTAATATATTTAGATGAATTGTTGCGTTTATCCAAATTATAATACTCTCATTGGATCACTTTATTGTCGTCTGTCCATCTGTCAAGATTCTAGGGAACACGTGGATATTCCTAACAGCCACAACAGTCCACTGGGCCATGCACATGGGCCTTAAAATATGTATGAAAGTCTACGTAGCGAAACGGGACCGTGGTGAACTGGGCCTTACTCCTACTTTGTATGGTTATATTTGTATGTGCGTCTGACCGGTTCTGCCACAAGAATAACTTTCCTATCTAGGGAAATTATGAGCTCATCTTGAATACCATTTGCTGATCAATAATATCTCATTTTTTTATTATGGGTTGACTGCCACAGTAGGCTTATATATTCAGTTCTATTTTACTGTCTGTCTCTGTGGTATATTGACCGAAGCTCCCATTTTTTCTGATATTGCATTTTATTTCTGTCTTGGGATGTTGAATTGGAATAGCATCACCCCTAATCTTTTCCGTGGGACAAGATGACTAAGGACGAGTGGGGTCAATACGATTTTCTTGGACTGCCCTCAAATATTTTGTCAGACGTAGCGATAACGACCGTATTTTGACGTCCGTTAACGCTCTGCCTACCCTGTCAATAAAGATAAGTCCCCCTCAATAAGGATGAAGGTGTCATCTCAGCTCAGGCGACGACCGATGTAGCGCAAAGGTACCGGGTGATTCACTTTGGATGTTTATCAGATGGTAAAGCTCCCAGTCTGGATTGGACATTGCAGGCTAAACCACCCGAATGTCCGCAATACCTAAAGATGGTTCCGTGCTATGGACGGCACTTAAGCCTGCTTGCCTTCGGTCCCGGTTGCTGTTTATGATAGATAACTTAGACGGCAGTAGAGACCTGCTTCTTGCAGTAGGTGGTTGAAAAACTGACACCAGGGTTTATCGGCTCGTTGAAAGACTTGATGTCCCACTCGAAAAAGAAGAAGTAGTAGTAGTACATCGGACACCAGCGTTCATTGGCCCGTGCGTAGATTCAGTGTTTTTTAAATTTTTTAATTTTCCTGTAATTTGATTTTTTATTTTTGCATGGCATTTTATTATCTACCTTAAACTACAAATTGTTTTTCTAAAAAAAATTAACCTCCTTTCTAAATTGCTGCTTAACTTCAAATTCGAGGGTGGGGTCCAGGAGACCTATGACACAGGTTTTATCCTAGTTTAGGCTCCTGTCTCCCAATCACAGATTTAAACCTGAAAATTTACTTTGAACAATTGTTTATGTGAAATTATTGTTGTCTTTGGGAGAAAAATAAAAACAATTTTTATTATTTATTTATTATTATTTATTATTATAGTGTCCCACCACAGACGGAAGGGAAAGATCTCACGCACGGGATTTTTTCATTAAGTCAGGCGGAATTACGTAGGTAGTGATCTGCCAAATGACTGCTTTACTCGGAAGGCACGTTCTAATGGTCTTCACTGCAACCATATCAGCGGCAGCGTCGTCAGGTGGGCGTCAGGCGATTCAAAGCGTTCATTGAACCGGCATACAGCTTACAAAAAACTACATATGTCAAAAAAGTCCAGATTAGGCTATCTTCACAGATGAGACGCGCGCCGTGACTACGCTAGACGTAAGATGGCATTTGTTAGAGATGTTAAAGTCTGTCTGCTGTCATCGGAGTGACTTGCGTCTCTTATGTACGGCGTCTCCCTGCGTCTCTTCTGTTTCATACATTTCATATGGAAACAGTTTCAAGCGTCGCAATGTCGCACGTCTCATGTCTTCGTCTCATCTCGTACGTCTCGCCTGTGGAGTTAGCACTTTAGAATCTAAACAACCCTAAATATGCCTATACTTCTGTGAATGCAACATCTTGCACTTCTCTCGCCAATTCGCCTGTCATGCCTAGTGAGTCCGCCAATACCTAACCAGAGAGATACTTATGCCCAGCAGTGGACTGTTGTGGTCAACCAACAATATGTGCATTCATATAATTTGTGTTCAAAGTTCTAGCTATTCTAGAGGTAAATCCTAATCCTCTCACATATCTGATGTTAGTCTGTTACGCTGTCGCAGATCAATCATGTATCTTTGTTCAGTCTGACATGCTCTGGACACACCGATATCGAGATGTATTACGCAGCTAAACGTAATGACAGACAATGTTCCCAACTAAACATACCAATATGCAACGGATAATGATATACACACATACATATATCACACCGGAGTAGGCAGAGCGTAAATAGCTGTAAAAAACGGCCATTTACAACACGTCTGACAAAAGTTTGAGAGTCACTCAGAAAAGACTTAGTATTACCATAGTGACAGGTTGTCAGCCTGTCGCCTAAAATAAAAAAGCATGTTGGCAGCATGTTGGGAACCAAGTCTCGCGGGGACGCTTTAGATGGCCTATTTTAGATTTTAAGTTTTCTCTGTAAGTTCTGTAAATATTAATTTTTTTGTGATTATCTATTCGTCCAAAATTGCAATAGGTACACATTGACTCTCAAAGTCCCTTAGTCGATTCGATAGGGTGATGCTTTTCTAGACCGGCATCACACGACAAACAAAGTTCTAGCTAATCTAAATCATAATCCTCTCACATATCTGATGTTAGTTACGTTTCTGTTACGCTGTCGAAGATCAATCATGTATCTTTGTTCAGGCTGACATGCTCTGGCTGGACACATCGATATCGAGATGTATTACGCAGCTAAACGTAATGACAGACAATGTTCCTAACTAAACATAACAATATGCAACGGATAATGATATACATACATACATATATCACACCTATAGCCTTTGTGTAGTAGGCAGAGCGTAAACGGCTGTAAATAAAGGCCATTTACGCCACGTCTGACAAAAGTTTGAGAGAAGTTTGAGAGTCATTCAGATGACTGTGTATCACTATAGTGACAGGTTGTCAGCCTGTCGCCTAAAATAAAAAAGCAAGTTGGCAGCATGTTGGCAACCAAGTCTTGCGGGGACGCTTTAGATGGCCTATTTTAGATTTTAAGTTTTCTCTGTAAATTTTGTAAATATTGAATTTTTTGTGATTATTCGTCCAAAATTGCAATAGTTATACATTGACTCTCAAAGTCCCTTAGTAGATTCGATAGGGTGATGCTTTTCTAGTCCGGCATCACACGACAAACAAAGTTCTAGCTATTCTAAATCCTAATCCTCTCACATATCTGATGTCAGTCTGTTACGTTCTGTCTCCTGTCACAGATCAATCATGTATCTTTGTTCAGGCTATCATGCTCTGGACACACCGATATCGAGATGTATTACGCAGCTAAACGTAATGACAGACAATGGTCCCAACTAAACATACCAATATGCAACGGATAAAGATATACACACATACATATATCACGCCTACAGCCTTTGCGGAGTAGGTAGAGCGTAAACGGTTGTAAAAAAACGGCCAAACGACAAAAGTTTGAGAGTCATTCAGAAGGCTGTGTATCACTATTATGACAGGTTGTCAGCCTGTCGCCTAAAATTGTAATACACATCAACTTTCAAATCCCTTAGTCGCTTCTTACGACACCCACGGGAAAGGTATGGGGTGATGCTATTCTAATTCAATTCAATTCAATATTACTTTATTGTACACAAGGACATACAAGACATTATCACATAAATTAAAATAGGTGTACACAACGTGGCTAGGAATTGTAAGCCGGCACCACACGGTTTTATTTTGTTAAAGCTATTTTAATGTTAAAATAATTTGTGTTATAGCTATTTTTAATATAGTTTTAACTATTCTAAATCTGAATCCTCTCACATATCTGATGTTAGTCTGTTTCGCTGTCGCAGATCAATCATGTATCTTTGTTCAGTCTGGCATGCTCTGGACACACCGATATCGAGATGTATTACGCAGCTAAACGTAATGAGATGACAGACAATGTTCAAAACTAAACATAACAATATGCAACGGATATCATATTTCGAACTAATAATAATTCAAATGCAAATACACAACGGATAATGATATTCCGAATTAGTAACAATACATTCAAATAATCGATAAATGACTATCGATGCTTGCTGATCTGAATTAAGGGAAAGTTGTTAAGTTTCATGGGTTAGTTCACCTCTTAAAATACATTTCTCATCAGAAAAACCGAGACAGTTTCCTTAGCATTGTCAAAGAAAACACGAAACCTATGAAAAATTAATTTGATTTTGAAATATCTATGATTTACTTATAAACCTCTTAATCAATACATAGTATAAAGTAAAGTCCCTTCCCGTGTCTGTATGTATGTTTCCTTATATCTTTAAAACCCCTCAACGGATTTTGATGTGGTTTTTTTATTATATAGAGTAAATTAAGGGGCAGGTTTTTAAATATTCTTTACCTCAAATTTTAACCCCCAAAGGGGTAAAGAAGGGGTTAAAAGTTTGTATGGAAAATCATTATTTTTAAATGCGATCTGTTTCAAAATCAGTGATTAGATCAAAGAGCTAAAAAAATTAAACACATGTTTCAGGGAATTTCGATTTTTAACCCCTAAAGGGGTAAAAAAGGGGTTAAAAGTTTGTAAGGAAAATCTTTATTTTGAAATTCGATCTGTTTCAAATTTTACGATTAGATCAAAAAGCTAAAAAAAAATACGTGTTTCAGGGATTTTCGATTTTTAACCCCTAAAGGGGTAAAAAAGGGTTTAAAAGTTTGTATGGGAAATCATGATTTTGAAATGCGATTTGTTTCAAAACTTGCAATTAGGTCAAACAGCTAAAAAAATTGAGTACGTGTTTCAGGGATTTTCGATTTTTAACCCCTAAAGGGGTAAAAAATGGGTTGCTGCGGGTGAAACCGCTGACGGGCAGCTAGTACTTACTATAAAACTATATCAGAAATCAGCAGCGGTTTTGAATCGAATATTTGTGTTAAGCGACGCCTATAAACTCTTATGAAGTTGGTAAAAAGTAGGGTTGTTGGCCTGACACATTATGTTGTTTGCACTATATGTATTGGTTTTTAAATCACCCAATGGGATATGGGGATAAAGATTCGCAAAGCGTATACAATCACATCTAAAGCAATAAATACATAAGCTAGTTTTTCTGCCAAGAAATATGAAATAACTTTAGATGACAAGACAACAGGTGGAAGACCTTTTAAGCAAAAACAGTGACAGCCTGCCTGATTGACATGACAGACAGTCGAACGATGAATGCCTCGGTTCCACTGTGGAAAAGCAAACAAATAGGTACTTGGCAAAAACAGCTAATGAAAAGGCGAGTGCCGACAATAAGTAAAGCTAATCTAAATTACTATTGTTACGTCACAAGACCGCCAGCAAAAAGAAACACAGTAGGTAGGTATATTAATAATTATCACGAGCGTTGGAGTCATCCGGGGTAAAAGTGTGCGGCGGCTAAAAGTACCCTGAACTAAGGATATCTTCTGTTTTTTTTGTTGATGTGATATTGTATTATCCAGTTTCGAAAATACTGCATTTTGCATTTGCGTCAAGTTGTAAACGTCCCTTTCTCACCAATGGTAAATTGCGTGTGTTAGAACAGAGTGGAATTGAAATCGAGAGTGGTAATGCGTTGACGAATTTGCACTCTCTTGGAAATTTCTCGGCAAATAAACAAATTAAACAAAAATCGCAGTGAATTTAGTTGTGTAAGAGATGTATCGTATTTGCAAAAAAAATATGTGTAATATTATTGAGATCAGTAAATACCAGGTGAAAAAGTGCTCAAATACACTTAACTTTCAAAAATAAATCTATATGTAAAGTAAACTTTCTTAAATCGTGTTTTACCTAAAACAGAATCTATAGATAAAAGTTTTCAAGATATCTCTATATCAGGGGTGGGCGCAACATGATGTTGTGTACAAACAACACATGTTGCAAAAGGATTTGGCTTAATTTTACGACCGGCAGCCTGCCTGATGTCAACTCTCTTTGGATATGCTATCTTAAAATTGTGTACATTCAAGAATACCAATTTTTATCACGGCACGGCCTTAGCTATCGAACTTGACTGTACTTCGTGTCTCGAATAAAAGGGATCGTCAGTACAAAATAGAGAGCTTACAGAAGGTTCACTCGACCCTATTCAGGATTTCTGCGATTGTCATTTCTTACACAGCCAGGGTTGCTACTGACAAAATTCTCAAAGTACATATAAGAATATAAAAACAGTAAAGTCTGATACAAAACGTCATATGATTCTGAGCTAATTTTAATCCAGGAAATATGAAGTTCGTGGCAACCAACTTCTTAGTTACTATGACTTCCCCTGAGATTCCAGTTATTTCCAGTTAGTCAATAGTCAAGTCAGTAAGCATCAGAATCGACGCTAGAGCTAGTGGCGTAAATAGACGCTAGTACTGAGTGAGCCATCTGTATAGGCCCCGCACTCCGTTTCCCTAATTTGTGCGGCTAGAAGTACATCAACCTACCAATTTATGAGATCAACTTACTGAGGTTTTTCGTACAGTTACTAAAAACAACCAGTATAAGTTGGTCCCTCAAACGTGTGGGTTGATGTGATACCTCGGTCACCGTGGAATTTCACGGTTCCTTGAGAGGATTCCTCGAGTGAAGCAACCGCTTTATGGGATCAAATTAAACTGGTTTTTGGTACCGTTTCAAAAAACTACCAGTGTAAGTTGTTCCCTCAAATGTGTGGGCTGATGTGATACCTCGGTCACCATGGAATTTCACGGTTCCTTGAGAGGATTCCTCGAGTCAAGCAACCGTTTATTGGATCAAATTAAACTGGTTTTTGGTACAGTTTCAAAAAACTACCAGTATAAGTTGGTCTCTTAAATGTGTGGGTTCATGTGATACCTCGGTCATCGTGGAATTTCACGGTTCCTTGAGAGGATTCCTCGAGTGAAGCGACCGCTTTATGGGATCAAATTAAACTGGTTTTTGGTAAAGTTACTAAAAACAACCAGTGTAAGTTGGTCCCACAAACGTGTGGGTTGATGTGATATCTCGGTGATCATGGAATTTCACGGTTCCTTGAGAGGATTCCTCGTGTGAAGCAACCGCTTTATGGGATCAAATTAAACTGGTTTTTGGTACAGTTACTAAAAACCACCAGTATAAGTTGGTCCCTTAAATCCACATCAACCATGTGATTCTCGGTCATCGTGGAATTTCACGGTTCCTTGAGAGGATTCCCCGAGTGAAGCAGCCGTGAAACCCTTGAGGTAACTCTATTAGCTCCATTAGACAAGTTGCTGTAAAACTCCCGAAATACGGTCAATCCTACAAATTATAGGTAATACGTTAATAGCCCGGTTGCTCTATAGGGCATTCAAAATCATAGTGTCGTGACGAGCTTAAGCGGGAGGCCAAGTTAGCTGGTCGCGTAGTATTGCTAAATAAAATAATAAATAATAAATAAATCATTTATTTTCTTTCACAAAGGTACTTTTACAGGTTTACATAAGAGTACTTAATATTATGTTGATGTGATGACATTATGCCTTTGTGAAAGACTGGTGTTCGAACTAGGAGGTCCCGTATTACGAATCACCAGGCTCTCACCCCAATTTATTAAAGTATTTAATAAGTACTAGTATTTTGACAAAAGTAACGAACCCTTGTAAAACAGAACTTATAACATAACCTAGTAGGTATGTAAAAATGAATACAAAAAAAAGAGTAATCAGCAATATGTGCAAACCTCACCATGATAGTATCAACTACCAATTCAAACTCAAACTCTCATTGCTACCAGCGTAGTTGGCCTCCCGCTTAGGCTGGTCATGTAATTTCATGACACTATGATTGCGAATGGACTATAAACTAGTTTCGGTATTTTTAAGTAGGTATAGGTAAGGTAAGCCAGGTAATCATTTAACAACACTAATTTCAGCTTAAAGACTCTACCACATAATGCATTATGTAGTAAGACTAGCGTTTTTAGTGTATTAAGTAGGTATACGCTTACCACGCCGTATAAAAGTTCAAGCCGCATATTTCTACCGACCTTTCGTCATAGGACCGCTCAGTCCGAAACAGCGTGTTTGCAGTTAAATGCTACTGTCCCTATAAATTATTCCGCTGCGCCTCTAATTTTCGCTTTTTCCCCTTTCTGCGGGGTGGCTGTTACACCTCACAAACGTACAGAACTTCTTTGTATCCTGAGTTCCGAATCTCTTATTTTTACCCGGACAGCCTCAAGAGAGGCCTGTTTTTCGAGAGTATGTATGTTTAGGTAATATGTATGTATGTAGACAAGATATTCGTTTTTACGGACTACAGCCCAAAAGGCTTGGCGGATCCTGACATGTGAGTAATCGTTACATTCGTCTCAGCAGCGCAAGTGACACTGGCTATAATATTTGCCATTCTAATGTCAGCGGCACTGAACGAACTGTCATCAAATTGCTACTGTGATTATCTCAAGATTATCTAAATTCAGAATACGTCAAGACCATCCAGCTGACATGCTATCGACACACGAGAATGAAACGATTTTCATTTAGCACCACAGACAAATGAAACCTTTTTCGCGCAGCGCTACTAGACACGCCTTTTGTCAAAATTTCATACAAGACAAGCCTGTCATTTTTGAATGTTTTTGAACGAGTTTGTCATTTGAGGCAAATTTGAGGTGATAGCTCAGTTAACCGTTCCGTACGCGTCATATTTAGAAATTTTGTATGAAATTCTATGCCACTCAGGGTGCTGTGCGTACGGTTCGGAACAGAGTGCGTTCACCCTAAAGTGTTGCCACAACCGTCTTTTCAAAATACACATATCCGTCGCCAAAACCTAAATTTGGAGTGTATGAGATTGAATAAAAAAAAGAGACTGAAAATGGCCCCTTTATCCCCTTGGTCCACCTCCTGGTCCACCTGGTGGACCACGGGTACGTTATTTTTTCCCTGTGGTCCAGGACAGGTGTCAGCTGTCACACAAAAAAGTGGTTTATATCGGAAACTATGCATGCTAGACTATTAGTTTCTTTGGAAAATTTGTAGGCCTTAACAAGATCTACATGACAGGTGTCAGCTGTCATACTAAAAGGCGTTTAAATCAGAAACTATGCGTGCTAGACTATTAGTTTCTTTGGGAAAGTTGTATGCCTTAACGAGATCTACATGACAGGTGTCAGCTGTCAAACTAAAAAGTCGTTTATATCGGAAACTATGCGTGCTAGACTATTAGTTTCTTCGGAAAAGTTTTAGGCTATAACAAGATCTACATGACAGGTGTCAGCTGTCATACTAAAAAGTCGTTTAAATCAGAAACTATGCGTGCTAGACTATTAGTTTCTTTGGAAAAGTTGTAGGCCTTAACGAGATATACATGACAGGTGTCAGCTGTCATACTAAAAAGTCGTTTAAATCAGAAACTCTGCGTGCTAGACTATTAGTTTCTTTGGAAAATTTGTAGGCCTTAACAAGATCTACATGACAGGTGTCAGCTGTCACACTAAAAAGTGGTTTAAATCAAAAACTATGCGTGCTAAACTATTAGTTTCTTTGGGAAAGTTGTAGGCCTTAACGAGATCTACATGACAGGTGTCAGCTGTCACACTAAAAAGTCGTTCCAGAGAATGGGCAGCAAAATTTTCTGTGAATACATCACCTTGAACTGCGCTTGCCAATCCGCCTGCCAAGCGTAGTGAGTATGGCAAATACCCCCCTAATAAGGAAATGTCTAGCAGTGGACTGTTGCGGCTGTTATATTTATTGTATCATAAGTATTAGAGTAAGGGTGATTTACAAACAAAATGGTAAAATTACAAATAACTCGTGGGAGTCAAAAAAGGACGTCAAGTTCGAGAAATATAAGCTGGTGGCAACACTGGGAATGGCAATTCGGTAAACCAAATTGGCAGGCTATATTGCTCAAAGGGCGTCTCTATCGGGGACCGCGAATGACGTTTTGGTTCTCTGTGTTTAGCACACTTCGGCCCCTGTTCTATAACTCCGACATTACAACTTCTTATTTGTCGAAGTGCGGGATTTGACTGCAACAACCAAAACTACATCAGTTACGCTAATCGAGTTGACTACAGTGTTAGATTAATGCCTAAGTGGCTTGTCAAATTACGTACTTATACAGGGTGTATCGAACGACCCCAATTTCCCGAAAACGCTATGCTCAACAGGTCAAACTAAAAACTTTCCCCAAAGACTTAAAAAAAACAACTGCTTGCCGAGAATTTATTGGGAGGTCCATTTATTTTTAGATTTTTACCTTTAGTCCTGGGGAAAGTTGTTCAGTTTGACTGGTTAAGCTTAGCGTTTTCGGGAAAGAGGGTCGTTTGGTACTTCTCATACTGAGAATTCTGAACTCTTTCTGAGATTCTCTTGAACTATCAGCAGTACTAAAGTTATCCGTTTAAGAGGTTTATTTACTTATGGATAGTAGTATATTTTTGTATCTGCTCTGTAATTTTTTCTGCAAGTGTAGTATATAAAACCAGTAATAATTTAATTGCTCGAGGAGAACCTGAGTTTTGTGTTAAAGAATCAAACGTCAGTTTTTCATTCGTTTGACCGAACGGGACTTCCTGTCTCTTTTCTCTCTTTCACTTATTTATTTATCATCTCTCCCACGATTGTCGTAATCGTAAGAGGCGGACTAGGTACTCGAGGGCTTCCTGGTATTATAATTTTAGACGATAGGCTACACAACCTTTCACGAAAGTGATACACAGTTTTTGTAAAACGGCCCTCAAATATTTGTCAGACATGGCGATGCCGTCGCATTTCTACATCCGTTAATGCTCTGCTACATCGCATCGGATAAAGGCGTGATATGTGCAAAAATACATATAGCCTTAGCGGCTCGCTGGCCGAATGTATGGAACATGCTGCACCTGAGAGAAGAGTTCTGAAATTTGGTACACTTAATCTTTAGGGTCAATGAATCGATTTGACCCGTAGTACACAATTAAAAAAAAATCCTATGAGGAGTAATGACGTCATCTTTTTTTTGTATGGGAAAAAAAAAATTTTTGTTCCAAAACCTATCGTGTGTGGTATCAAATGAATGGCCTTGCTAAGCCAATTCTAAAAATATATCACATTATTATATTTAAGTCACTTGTATAAAATAAAATAGGAAATAACTCTCGAAACATGCCACGTTTGGGCTTCTCCAGGTATGATACGGTTGAATCATTACTTATGAAATATACGTAATATAATGTGTAATATCCTCATCTCTAACCTCAAGAAAGGTACTACGGAATTTTTGTCTTTAAGTATTTTTTTTTTAATTTTAAAGTTACAGAAATTTATGAAAACACACTTTGTTGAAATTTGGCATCGAAAGTTCAATTTTGGTTACCGAGAATGATAAAATAAAGCCAGATGAGATTTTAATTATATGTACATCATATTCGTTTTGCAAAAATAACATGTTATGTGCTTCGGAGGGCACGGTTAACCCTCGGTCCCATCGCAGTCGCTCTCTATGAATAATTAGACGGCGGCGGTCGGTCAGGGTCGATAGATAGGGGCCGAATAGTAACCATGGTTCATCGGGTCGTTCGTAGACTCAGTGTCCCACTTGACAGAACAAGATTTAATAATTATAAGATGATAAATACAGATGCGAGAGGAGTTTTGGTTCATCTTTATAATTTTCATTTGTCTATACACACATTATTCCCACACCAGCATCCTTACATTTATTCCCAGGGTATCCATCACCTTCATTAGCTATTTTCCAGCAGAAATGTCCCGCCATGCTAAATATTCTTTTCCTTGAGGCCATATGTATATCTCATGTACCTATTAAAGCTGGGCTATTTTTGGTACTCCTGATGGTCTACATCAGGTTTTCAAAACCTTTGATTTCTAATTGCTAGCAGGAGGGCCCAATCAAGCTGAATTATTTTTTCTTCGGGGACGTATATGTATCTCCTGTAGTTCTCCAAACCTTCGATTTATATTTTCCAGCAGACACGTCCCATCGCGCTAAACAATTTTTGCTTTGGGACTATATAATATGTGTCTCCTGTAGTTTAGCTGGGCTCTTGGAGGTGCACCTGGTGGTCCACATAAGGTTCTCCAAACCTTCGATCTATGTTTGCCAGCAGGAGCATTCCATGATGCTAAACAATTCTTGCTTTGGTGCCATAAATGTATTTCCCATTGTTTAGCTGGGCTCGTGGTTGTGCTTCTAGTGGTACACATCAGGTACTCCAGTCCCTCAAGTGGAGAAAAAAAAGTAACCTTTACCATCTTAAATGCGATAGCAATCTTTGTACCAAATTTTATGAAAATCCGTTTAGTAATTTTTCAGGATGCTGTCACATACAAACATCTAAACGGAAAAAATATGTAAAAACTTTTGAAACGTGTTTTGTTATCAATTTCAAGAATTCGCTGACAATTTATTTTCCAATATCTTTTATGTACAGGCTTTCGACCCTCTACAACTTTATTATTATGTATAGATTCCGTTAATTTTGCCGGTGTGTATATAATGTGTGTATAGAGAAGTGATCACTTTAACCATCAATCGAAAACTTCTCTCGCATTTGTATTTATCATCCTATTATTAATAAATCTTGTTCTGAAAAGTGGAACACCAAATCTACGAACGACCCGATGAACCATGGTTACTGTTCAGCCCCTAACTGACGACCCTGACGGACCGCCGCCGTCTTATTATTCATAGAGAGCGACTGCTATGGGGCCGAGGGTTAACCGTGCCCTCCGAAGCACATAACATTCTTTTTGCAAAACGAATATGATGTGATGTACATAATAATATGATTGTAATCTCAACTGGCTATATTTTTATCATTCTCGGTGTCCAAAATTGAACTTTCGATGCCAAATTTCAACTAAGTGTGTTTTCATAAATTTCTGTAACTTTAAAATTAAAAAAAAAATTACTTTAAGACAAAAAAACCGTAGTACCTTTCTTGAGGTTAGAGATGAGAACATTACACATTATATTACGTATATTTCATAAGTAATGATTCATTCGTATCATACCTGGAGAAGCCCAAACGTGGCATGTTTCGAGAATTATTTCCTATTTAATTTTATACAAGTGACTTAAATATAATAATGTGATATATTTTTAGAATCGGCTTAGCAAGGCCTTTCATTTGATACCACACACGATAGGTTTTGGAACAAAAAATTTTTTTTTCCCATACAAAAAAAAGATGACGTCATTACTCCTCATAGGATTTTTTTAAAATTGTGTACTACGGGTCAAATCGATTCATTTACCCTAAAGATTAAGTGTACCAAATTTCAGAACTCTTCTCTCAGGTGCAGCATGTTTTGAACTACCGCTAGGACTAATAGAAATAGCAAGAATTAACAGCGGATGTGTTCTTTGAGAATCGTGAACAATGTCGTAACTACTGTAATTGGGTCCAATTCCACAAATTGATTAATTGCACAGGCCTACAATGGTTTTCCCCTTTAATATCTAAATAGCGTTTCCGATAGATTATGATACACTGATTATGGGAAAAATAGTTAAAAAAATCCATCACGTCAGTTTTTTTTTTAATTCCATGACTTAGATTTTGCTTAAAATCGCCCGGAGAGGACAGTAAAAAAATAATTTAAAAAAAACAACGAGTTAAATCTATATGTTACTACATTTAATTAATCTATTAGTATAATTAATATAATTTCAATTCATAATGTGTTATTTACTACATGATTAGTATGAGAAATATGTCTTTGTTACGCCAAAAATGGGTAATTTTGGGCTCGTTTACTAATAGTCCTATTTTTAAGAGATAAATAGGTTGTTTAGTACCCTTTTTGAATCAGTCATTAGAAGAGGGTAAATGAAGGTGATTATAATGATTTTTAGTATAAATACCCACAACGTTTTAAAAATATTACAGTTGCTTTACGCACTAGACAACGTAAACTTAAAAATGTCTTCACGAAATTGTTTAAATTCTCCCAATAGTTTTTGTTATAGGTATATGTGGTAAATTTATGCCGATAAAACAAAGAGCAAGCATAACAGACTTCGTAAACTGAAACAAGGAATTTTGTTGACCCTGATATAAGAAAATTAATTAAGGATGAAAAATTCAATGAAAAACCTTCACACATTGAGCTTGTAGCACGGGAATCTTTAAGGAGGTGAAAAATTTCTTAGGAAACAGAACAAGCCCTGACTATAAAGACATACCTAGTGGCCAAAATGATTACAAATTTCGGCTTGATAGGCTGTTCTATGAGCATTAAACTTCATTTTCTGAATTCGCACATTGACTACTTCCCAGAAAATTCAGGAGCCGTTAGCGAAGAACATGGTGAAAGATTTCATCGGGACTTGAAAGACATGGAAAAGAGGAATCAGGAAAGATGGAATACTAGCATGTTGGCGGACTACTTTTGGCTCCTGAAGCGAGATGAGCCAAACCGAAAATTTAAGAGAAAATCGCAAAATAGAAGCTTCGCAGAAAAAAGGACAAGATTTCACAAAGATGAATAACATGTTTTCGAAATTAGCACTTATTTATAAATCATATTTTGATATTTATTTATTTTATTACTAAGTACTTTCAAATAAATATCTTTTTTTGTATATAAGGGTATTTATTTTTGCAATTTTCTTTCTTTGTCGATTATGAAAAACCTGGACGTGATGGCGAAAAACTAATTACATATTCGTGATCAGCGTGTCAAATTTACCTAGAATCAGTCATCAGATCGAAAAGGGGAAGTTATGACTTGAAATTTGTAGGCCTGTGTTGCCAATAAGTACCTACGATTGTCTACGTTGTGCGTATAGACTATTACCGGATTATAAGGATTTACGTATCTCGCTGTATACCACAGTATGTACATACATACACACATCACGCCGCTATTCCTTGCGGGGTAGGCAGTAAGTAAACAATCCTTAAAAATATGATCGTTATCGCCACGAGTCACACACATTTGAAGGCAGTTTCAGAAATATATCTTGTCAATTTAGTAACAGGTTGTCAGCGGGAAAGAAATGGGGAGCTGCTATTCTAATCCGGCATCACACGGCATGCACAAGGTTTCTTTTAAAAAGCTTGTCAGAGGCCTGCTAAAAACTTATACCAGGCAGGATTCATCGGGTGTTTAGACGACTCGGTGTCACAAACAAAAATAAGCTTTCAATTACAAGTACTGCTTCGTAACATTCCAAACATTTCTACTCATTCACATTGTACGTGTAAACAGAAGTTAATCATTGGATTAGCGCGTACGTTACGACTAAACTTTTAATCAAATCAGATCCGCTCCATACGCGAATATTTGAGGATGAGCAATGCGTTATGAAATCTGTTTGTTTAGCCGAGGTATGTCATCGTAATACAATAACTAACACGGGAGATGAGCAAGCGTAGGATGATCCAAATAAAAAACTAATGATCATCATCTAGACTATTTAATATACACGCGAATAAAAACACCGCGTTGTTCTTTGTCGCACTGTAATGGTACTTATTGTGACCTTCGCATGGTCTTGAGTGACGCCTACGTGCAGATCGGTCCTTGTTTATTATCGATTGCTCACTCTTATACTGGTCCATTATTTACCTCCTTGTCACCTATATTTATATCTACTATGTAATTGTAGGACACCGATAATCGTAGTCTTGTTGCGCGCGCTTGGAGCCGTGACTCATCGCAGGCGAGCGTTGCGCGCTGCGTATGCGCAGGCCGCGCAGTCCAGTCGCGACGCGGCGTACTTCGAGGACATACATGTCACTTAAGACACGCTCCGGTGCTCGTATCGATCGCGGAACTTTATTTGTTGATAATTTTGTGAATCAAACTGTCGACTGAAGAGTGGTGGAGACACAAGTGGAAATGACGGCCGTGAAGAAGGCTCAGGCGATGCGCCAGCTGGACTCTATGTTCGGGCAGATGGCCCTGGACGGGGAGGGCCGCCGCTCGCCGCTGGTCAGCTCGGTGATCGAGCACGACCCTCACTGCGACGTGCACGGCCGCTGCGGCACGCCCGCGCGCTGCACCACACCCTCCCTGCATCGCTCCTCCCTGTACCTCCACTCGCAGCATCACGGATATTACAGGGACTCCGTGTCGCCAACAAACGGACTCATCATCAGGTCCGTACCTCTCAAACCTTAAACAATTTATTATGATTATTGTAAACTGTGAACTAATGCAGTGTGTAATGATCAGGCGGCGGGACTCTGGGTTTTCGCCATCGCCGGCTCGCGAGCTGGAGCATCCGTCGGCGTACCCGAGCCTGCTGCGGCGCGACCGGCACAGTCCGTCGGTGACGCCGCCGCGCCGCGAGACGCCCAGCCCCACACACCGACACAACAAGCGACATTCCATGGGCTCCTTCTCCAGCCTCGGCAAGACCAACGTGGTCAACTACAACCGCCGAGACTCGCTCACCAGCAACGGAATCAGAGACATGAAAAGGGACTATGTCGGCTCGATGAACTCTCTATCCAGAAAGAGCTCGATAGACACAAAGAAGTCGTCTACAGACTCTTTGGACACCTGGCACGTGACTTGGGACGACAGATACAACTCTCTATCGTCGCTGACGCACGACGACAGACTCTCATTTGGACATAATAAGGTAATTACTTTAACTGAAAACCTATGTTGTGGTCGCTTCATCATAATATACTTACTTCGTATATGGTGATTTCATCTCATAAAGCCGCAGCCGCGAAGTGCGGTTGTTTGTTTGACAAGGAAAATTCATTCTCGAGCAACACACATGTTTATACACAGCTCAAAGTGCTTACCTATCTCTAATATTTATTTAGCTACGGACGTCTGCGCAAAGGGAATTATTATTTCATAACGTTTTACTTTCCTTTTAATAATTCATTGTGTTATGGAACACGATTGGGAACTAACTATTACTGACTGTTATAACACATTAATATTAGGTAAGGAATTAATTCGTTCTGCGAAATTATGAACACAGTACAGAGTTTCTGTATCGTAATAAAATATTAGCATATAGTGTAATTACTTGCTCGTGATATTACATTGCTTTTCAAGTTATAACATGAACCTATACGTACCTGTGTTGGTATGGTACCTATTTCTTTATACAACAACATCACGCGAAGAATGTAATTGTTACGACTGCACTGCATAGTTCGATTATATGTTGTAAGGTGGCAGTAAAAACTTAACTAACTTCCGATTATATGACGTAAAATAATATAACATTTATACTACACCTGGGTTAGGAAGCATAAGCTTGGTCAAGAGAACCTAGGGGATTAATGTTAGATAATATTAATAGAGATTAATGGCTACGAATTGATATAGAACTATAGCAATAGATAGTTTCATTCGAAAACCGATAAAAATCGAAAAAGGCTAATCGATAATAAGTATCGATAGTTCAAAATGTAGCATCACATCAGCCCATCGCAGTCCGCTGCTGGACATAGGCCTCCCACAGGGCATGCCACAAGGCACGATCTTCCGTTTTTGCCATCCAGTCGCTAATGTAGAAATACTATCGAAAAAGGCAATACCGTCGGTACTGTCGTGGTTCTATGCGTGCGTGGCTCATATACAATGGTTAAGATCGGATGTCGAAACGACATTATCGATGGTATCGCTAGTATTACTTTTTAAATTATCGATTAACGCTGAACTGAGCTGGGAGGAAAAAGCTTGAAGTCCGCCATCTTGAAATCAAGTACTTAGATAAAATTTTCATTTCCTCGGATGGAATCATTCACAATGGCGAGACCTTTATCACTGAGCAAAGCGGCATAAACTTTGCGAGCAAAAAGCTTTTTTTGACAAGAAACTAGACTACCTATTGCTACCCCCTGTTTTACACATCTTGAGCGAATGAACCATTGACAAAATATAAAAAGATTCGTACAAGCCCTCGCGATGTGAAAAATTATTTTGATTTTATACTGCCCACTTGCGTTTTCTGATCACATTTTTGTTTCCAAGTGTAGAGTAGACTTGCTGGCTAAAATGAACCTTAAAAGAAGCTGAAAATAACCTTAAAAGAATAATGGACAATGCAGATAATTGTCTTGTTTATTTTGTTGTCTCTTTATGACTATTGTATGAATTGTAGCGTAGAGAATAATGTCAATAACGGGTTATAAATACGGGGTGTTAGGGACGGTGTAACGAAAACTTTGCAGGCGTGCTCAGACCATGAAACTGAACAACTTTTACTATGGAGCCAATGGTGGGAAACGAAAAAAATTTTACGACCCTCCATACAAAGTTAGTCAGCTGATCGTGAATTTTGTATGGGAGGTCGGAATTTTTTTTTCGTTTCCCACCATTGGCTCCATAGTAAAAGTTGTTCAGTTTGATGGTCTGATCATGCCTGCAATGTTTTCGGTACACCGTCCCTAACACCCTGTATAACTTTCGGATTGAGTCACGAAGCTTAAAATCGGCATGTACAATGTACTGATTTTTGACCTACTGATCAAAATTAGAGATGGATGGGGTCCACCTAATGGGGTCCATCTATAATTTTGATCAGGAGGTCAAATAGTAGTGCCTACATGCCGATTTTCTGGAAAAGCTGTGACATTAATCTCTACACGCACGACTGTGAGAACAGTGTCCTGTAGGGTAGAGAATACATCACATCCTTCCATTTGCTGCGACCCATTGACATCTGTCATCTAAAATGTAGTTCGTGCTAGTCCAGCCAGGATATCTGGACATAATCATCTTCAAATTTTCTTATAACCAACTCAATAATAAACACTTTTCTTTCTAGCTGTATTTTCAATTTTTGACGTATTCGAAAAAGGTAGCATAGCGGGACTGGTAGCATACCGGTCCTAAGGGATGTATACTTGTTTCGTTCGTCGGTTACAAATCAAAGAAGCCATAGTGTCAAAGTGCGCTCAGCTGATAATGCTCTCTATAGAATGCCAAGGCTGAGTCATCTGAACAGCTTTCGAAAAGTAGTTGTACTTGAGTTATTGAATCCACTTTTGGACAAATACCTAGGAACATAGTAACTTCAAAGATTTTGGTACGTCATCCTTTATACTGTAGCAGAGTGCAAACTCTGCATGGACATCCTCCCTAAGCCACCCTCACATCTCCCTTTTTCGAATCATTTTATAACTTAAATTTGGAACACGGCACCGAAACGTCACCGTTCTTGGCTTTTTTGACGCACTCCTCTCTAACTGACGGTGAAGTCAACACCTATCCTTGTTAATTTGTACTCTCGCATATTTTTGCAATTGTATTTAACCAAGTGAAGTTCCCGAAACAGTTCAAAAAGTGAAAGTGAACATTTTGTCTATCTTATATATTTTGTGATACATTAATGGACCCACCCAAGGGTCCATATCTTTGAATAAAGATCATCCATTGAAGTTAATCCTATTATTTATGGCCCTCGCGGCTATACTGGCGCCAACGTGGTAGAAGCCCCGGTTACTTCAAGACCCACTGCCACCCTGAGATCCTCTACCCAACAAGAACAACTCAAGACAGAAGATACCCACCTCAAGACCACCTCAACATCAAGATATTTTATTTATTTTGTTTCAATTAATTGTGTTACCTTTTTTTGTGTTCATCATCATCATCATCAAATTCATACACTACCAAAAAATTCAAAATTATCCTATCTTATTTTCGGACCCATTTGGCAAATAAAAAAGAACTCAAATAATCACATTCATTTATTAGATAATTTAATAGGCAAAATAGTACAAGATAGTAAAACTCTGCAGTCCTCCAATTCCAATTGCAATTTTATAATAATAAGCGTCAGCCACCCAGAACCGCGACGTCCAACTCTGTAAATAAATAAATAAATCTGTAAATAAATTCCCATTATCATCATCATCATTAACTACAGTACACCTACAGTACACAAATCAAATCGTTACACCCCATAATACAGACAATAGACACTATCACGGCTACCCATTGGTAGCTAACAATATCTTTCGAGTGTAGGATTTAGACGAAAGTCATCTTTCACTCGGAGATATAATTCACACCAATACCTAGGACAATATCCTAGGAATTGGACATACGAGTAGTTAGCGGGGTTCTGCAGGTCTTCGAGACCGACAGCCAGACCCCAACTCCACAACTCAATACATACCCCATCTCATACCCCATCAACTAGCTTATTTTTCAAAATTCTAAAACGGGCATCGGCACCCCTGACCTAATTTCGGCAAAGTAATTCGGCATAAAACTTTCACCCTTTCCCACACCCCAAAAACTAAATTACACATCAAACACTACACACACACTATCCTTGATAAGTCGCAACCCACTCTGTTTTCCTTAGCTGTACAGAGCGACCCTTATTTCATAAAACTGAATGTCCGACAGTGGACAATACGTCCACTAAATAACGCGATAAATATTAAAAGCTAATACCAATTTCAATTTGATTACTATACCTACTCATTATATCTTCCATTTATTTTTTTACACCGCTCATAAATAATCCGTATAAAGTAATTTCGAAACCGAAATTTTCCAATCATAGCAAAATAATTTACATTTTACAAAATAAATAAACGTAGAATAAATTAGATTGACAAATTTGACACGCTTGACACTGCCCAGAGATACGATCAAACAAACAAGTGTCAAGTCAAACACTCATTGTCATTGCCACTCAGTTGACACCAAGGTTGTCATTTCATTTCTCACCTATTTTATTTTTTTTGGCATCTGCTAACAGAACTTAGCCAGTGTCAGTAACCAAAGATAGTCATTGGACTTCTTTTAATTTTTGGCTCCGACCAAACGGATTTTGCCAACGTCAAGTATTAGTTAATAACTTCGACTTTTGCCCACGAGCAATTCAGCTAGTGTCAATTTTATTTTAAAATTTACTTCAAAGTTTTTAAATACAAACTTTGTTTCTTTTCCTTCATAATAAAACACTACAATGGAAAACTATAATTACCTAAATAAACCTGAACTCCAATATGAATTAAAAATAAGAAACGTTGAAATCAACCAGAACCAAACTGTAGAAACTCTCCAACAATTATTAGCCCAAGCAATAACTTCCAATCAACCAATAAACCAAACTAGCCCAAACAATCTCGATACCGATATCCGAGATATAACTAAATGCCTTAACCTAATAGAAGCTAGCCTACTAAGTTTTCCTAATAGGAAAAATAAAATACCACCTTACATTACACACACTAAGCTCAGATTCAACCTTATTAACCTTGAATCTGAAGACATTACAAACGAACAACTAACTACTCATAACGACTTATTCAAACGATTAAGAGAGCTAGAAACACAATACAACAACTTGATTAACCCACCTTCTTCCACATACTGCTCGGCACAAACCAGCAGCGTAAATCTTAACCCCGCAAACACCTATTTCGAAACACTTACCGAAAAATTGAACACAATAGCAAACAACAATAACAAATACCAAACAGACCTTAAAAGATTCATCTTTAAGGGTCAAGGCTGCCCACGAGACTTCATAGTCCGTGTGGAAGAATACGCCCAAGTTAGAGGACTAACTGAACACACTCTATACAACCACATCTACGACATTCTCTCTGGACCGGCACTAGACTGGTTCAGAACACACAAAGACACACTCACAAACTGGCAAACATTCAAATCAGCAATCATAAACGATTTTGAAATTGGAAATCATGATTATAATCTAAAAAAAGCTAATAGAAAATAGAAAACAACACCCTAACGAACGCGTCATAATCTACTTCTCCACTATGGAATCCCTTTTCAATAAACTTCATAATCAATTGTCCGAAAACGAAAAAATCGATATTCTATTACGCAACCTACAACCCCAATATAGTTTGCGAGTAACCCAACCAGACCTTCTTTCCATTCCTACCCTCCTAGAATCATGCAAATTCACTGAAAAGTTACTTCACGTCAACAATCACTCCCAAGATTACTTCAATACTACTCCTTCTCCGTCTAACCCAAATAAAAACACTACCAATCCTAACTATCAACCATATATCCCCCCTTTCCCTTACGCCATTAATGCCGTAAATACTAATAAACCATCCCCAACCAGCAGCCAATCCCAATTTTCATGCCCCCGCTGTAGAAACAATTCGCATACTTTACAGAATTGTACTAACCCCCAGAAAATCTGCTTTCGTTGTGGCAACAAGGGTTACACAGCCCTCAACTGCCCTAAATGTACTAAAACTCCAAAAAACTAAATAAGGAGGAGCCCGTTCAACATGACAATTCTAAATTCGATAAACAAGATTGGACAAATTGGTTAAACTCACTTTCGATATTTTTCAAGTCTTACCACGTAAACCTTCTCTTATTCGATGATAACGATCACGAGCGACCATTTGTCACAATAAAAATTAATAACTTACATCTGAACGGCCTCCTCGACAGCGGCAGTACTATTACAATATTAGGTAAGGATTCTTACAAAATACTACTAAAACAAGGCCTCAAATTAAACAAAAACATACGGATAACAGGTACAGTAGCCAATAACCAAAAAATAAACTCCATCGGACTAATCACTCTTCCCGTAACCTATAACAATAAATTTTCACTAATATCAGCTCACGTTATACCTGAGGTATCACAAAATTTAATTTTAGGAATCGACTTTTGGAAAGCATTCAACATTGCCCCAAATGTCTTACACAAAATAGCCTCCTTCCAATTTCCTAAAACCACTACCTTCCTAATAAATAAAACCCCAGAATCAAAAATTGTCAACTCCTTCAAAAAACCTTACTGAATCCCAACAAATTACAGCAAACCTAATAATAGAAAAATTCAAAAATATTTCTACGGACACAAAACCACTAGGTAGGACACACCTGGTAGAACACCGCATCGACACTGGTGATCACCCACCAATAAAGCAGCGATGCTATCGTTTATCCCCTGAAAAACAAAAGGCCCTTCACAAGGAAGTTGATGACATGGTACGCCTAGACGTAATTGAACCTTGTGAAAGCCCATGGCTTAACCCAGTATTGATTACCCTAAGAAGGACAATACCTGGAGATTTTGCGTCGACAGCCGTAAGCTCAACGCAATAACAAAAAAGATGCCTACAAACTACCACTCATTTCTGATATCATAGATAACCTACGCGATTCTAAATACCTTTCATACATAGACATCGCCAAAGCAACTTTGGGAAATCCCTTTGCGAGTTGAGGATAGACCCAAAACCGCTTTTCACGTACCCGGTCGTGGAATGTATCAATTTAAAGTGATGCCTTTCGGTCTCACCAACGCCCCCGCTACCCAACAAAGATTTCTGGATAGCTTACTATCAGATCTCATGTGCGACAACTCAGTATTCTGCTACCTCGACGATATAGTCATAGCCACCTCAACCTTCGAACGTCATGTTGAAATACTTAACAAACTTCTCACTAAACTTACAGATGCCAACATAACCATCAACTTCCCAAAATGCTCATTCTTCCGTAACGAATTAAAGTATCTCGGTTTCATCGTCAACAGTCAAGGTCTCCAAACAGACCCGGACAAAGTCAAAGCTATCCTGGACATACCGGTACCTAAAACAGCAAAGGATGTCAAGAAATTCCTTGGCACCGTAAGCTGGTACAGACGTTTCGTCCCAAACCTAAGCACACTAGCTACACCTTTAAACAAACTAACCTCCACCCACAAAAAAGCACCACCCTTCAAATGGACACCAGAAGCTGAATCAGCATTCAACTCCATTAAACAAGCCTTAGTTAGCACCCCCATCCTCGCCTGCCCTGATTTCACGAAGCCTTTCGCCGTCCATTGCGATGCCTCGTCCTTCGGAATCGGAGCGATGCTCACACAAGAATTTGACGGCATAGAAAAGCCAATTGCTTATATGAGCAAATCGCTCACCCACCCCAGCGAAATTACTCGATCACAGAACGAGAACTTCTAAGTGTCATAACAGCACTAGAGCACTGGCGCTGCTATCTAGATAATGGCCACAAATTCACCATCTACACCGACCACTCAGCACTACAATGGTTCCTCCGCCTAGACAACCCCACAGGTAGACTGGCACGTTGGTGCATACGCCTATCTATGTTTAATTTCGAAACAAAACATAAAAAAGGCTCCGAAAATCTAGTACCCGACCTGCTTTCACGAAACATCCCCAATGTTAATATTATCAATTCCAGTAGTACCAAGGACGAATGGTACATCTCCATTTTTAATAAATGTAAAAATAATCCCTCATCTACTCCCGACTACACAATTAAAGATAACAAACTTTATAAATACACTAATTCGCTAACCCCATTCAACTCACAATACAGCTGGAAATTGGTCGTCCCTCAGAACACCGAAACTCCATAATTGCACAAAATCATTGCACACCAACCGCAGCTCATTTCGGTACCTTCAAAACCTACCATCGTATTAAGCTAAACTATTTCTGGCCTGGCATGTACAAAGATGTGGCAACATTTATCTCACGCTGCGACACATGTCTCGCATATAAACATCGTAACCAAAATGCTATCGGTCTAATGGGCGAACCTAAACAATGCTCACGACCATTTCAGTGCCTTTCAATCGATTTTATTGGACCACTACCCATATCGCGTAAACTAAACAGATACATACTAGTAATAACCTGCTGCTTTTCTAAATACTGCCTATTATTCCCAATTAAACGCGCAACTTCCTCGGTCATCAAACATGTCCTAGAAGACTTAGTATTCATGAACTACGGTATTCCAGAAACAGTCATTTTAGACAACGGTCCCCAAATGACAAGCTCAGAATTAACGGACATGTTTCACTCATACAAAATACCACACATACACTTTATACCCCTTCATTGCCCTCAGGTAAATACTGTTGAAAGATACAACAGAACCATTATTACGGCAGTGGCATCATTTGTTAATGACGACCACAGAACCTGGGACAAACACCTCCATAAAATACAATTCGCTATCAACTCGTCTGTTAACGAATCAACCAAGTTTACCCCAGCTTTCCTAGTATTCGGTCGCGAATTAGTACCGTGTGGTTCTACCTACTCCCAAAAGGACACCACGGACGACCTCATTTTCGCTCCAAGAGATATATATGCAGAAAATCTCGGCCAGCTTATCCCCATTTTTGATAAAGTACAATCACGACTACACTCCATTCACCAAAACAACGCATCCCACTACAACAAACATCGTCAAAACTTAGAGTTTGAACCTGGCGATATAGTTTGGAAACGCAATTATCCCATAAGCTCTTCCGACAAAAACTTCTCAGCTAAATTAGCACCAAAATACATTAAATGCATCGTATCCCAAAAGATTTCTCCTTTAGTATATAACCTAACCGATACGAACAACAACAACTTAGGACGTTGGCATATCAAAGATCTAAAACCAACCAAAACCGCAAAACAACCTAACTAAACTAAAATTTATTCAACCTATAATTATCCATAATTGGATAAAGCGTACTACACTAGAAAGTAGTCACGCACACATTTTATTCTTTTGTAAACCTTTTTCACCTCATCACGCTTTTCGGCTTTACCATCAAACATTGACGGATGTCAAACACAACTTATGATAAATCATTTTATATTTAACTATTTTCCTTCTTCACTTGTTACAATTAATTATCTAATTAAAAAAATTAGATACACCTTATCGACAAAGATAATGTCGTAATTACCCACTTTTCAATAATAACAATTTCTAATAAATTTATACTTCAATTTTAATTAAACTTGCTGCTAACCAAGTTTATATTAACTTAGCCTACCTTACGATTTCCACAATTTGAACTTAACGTATACGCCAACTATTTCTCGTATACAATTTTTTTTCTTTTCTTTTCAATTACGATTCTCGTAATTATTTAATATTTTCTCTCAAACTTGTAAATACTACATCACCGTGCGGGTCTAGCGACACGATAAACAAGCCAAAAGCTAAGGATCACAGAGTCGGTTGTGACTTACAAGCCGACACAACCCTGGTGGAAACTCTTCGAGAACAGTCAATATAAGCAAAACTGTTCTCCAATTTGTAAGGGCCTGATTTCGTGTAATAGGAATCAGACACCTAGATTGACGACGAATGCATGATATGACGTATGATTGACTTAGAATTTCCACCATGTACATACTCACTGTAGATATCACATACACTCAAAATCTTTGATCACTCACGACCCATACTTACATTTAATATTAATTTTTAATTAACTTTAAAACACTTTCAATTAATTTATTTACACTAACATTACACTCACTAATTAACACACAATATTTCGGAACACACACCAAAATTTTACCAGCATCCTATACATATTGAAATACTTCTACATTAAAAAAAAATTGATTATAGGACCATCAATTTTTTTTTTTTCTCCGGCCCCCCCGGGTACTGTAGCAGAGTGCAAACTCTGCATGGACATCCTCCCTAAGCCACCCTCACATCTCCCTTTTTCGAATCATTTTATAACTTAAATTTGGAACACGGCACCGAAACGTCACCGTTCTTGGCTTTTTTGACGCACTCCTCTCTAACTGACGGTGAAGTCAACACCTATCCTTGTTAATTTGTACTCTCGCATATTTTTGCAATTGTATTTAACCAAGTGAAGTTCCCGAAACAGTTCAAAAAGTGAAAGTGAACATTTTGTCTATCTTATATATTTTGTGATACATTAATGGACCCACCCAAGGGTCCATATCTTTGAATAAAGATCATCCATTGAAGTTAATCCTATTATTTATGGCCCTCGCGGCTATAATACCCTGCATATAAAATGATTAAAACTCGCTTGTTAGCAGTCAGAATATGAATTTCACATTTTGCGTTAAAAAATGTACCCGTCGGCGAGATGCTGTTAACTTGTCAGTGCCGACTGGCACATGCCAATATTTCTAGCGATCTGTCTGGATCTGAAATGGTCGGTAATTTGCATAGTCCGGCTTTTTCGGCCAGCCAGGGCTGAACTAAGGATTTTTAACAAATTCGTAACTCTGGACACCCACGGTCCTTTGTGCAGGACTTTTGCCGAAAAGTACTTTTGACCAAGACATTGCGAATCCTTAATAGGAAAAAAAAAAACGATCTCTATACCTAAGCATAAGGGTAGTCCTCTTTTTCTTTGAGTGGGACATCAAGTCGTCCAACGACTTGATGAACCCTGTTGTCAGAGTTTATCAACCGCCAACTGTAAGTAACAGGCCTCTGACATGGTTGGTTAAGGGTAGTATTACTACACTCATTGCAGACATGGCAAAAGGTACACCTATCCAGATAAAAAAATGTATCATTATGTACGCATTTTCAAAAAAGCCCTTGTTTCTGCCTTCGCATTTTAATCTTCTAAATTTTTTGAGAAGCCTTTTTGCATTTCGCATTGTTCCTACATTTTTCAAGGGCCTTTATTCGCAACTAGTCCAACTTCATTCAGTCTACCTCGCAAACGGCCTACTTACTCCGAAGTTATACGAAACGTAGTGAGACTCCTGTTTAATCAATCTCGGTTCTTTTCATTCCAAGTTTCTCATACGGCTGCGATAAGAGCAACGGGAAAAGTTCCAAGCGGTGTTAGGGGAATGTCGACAAGTAGAAGTTAGCTGAAGCACGCTAATACATCGCTCTTCATTCTGCTGAACTATTTTCTGAGCTTTTTCTTATCGATGGACTTGAAGTAATTAAGTGGGTTCTCTATAGCGTTGGACGGACTGATCGCGAAATCGTTGAATAGTCTCTCATAGTTTTGGTCACAATAACGATTTTCATTTAACAGACTTACTGCGAAACACTTTTCTGAGCTTTTTCTTATCGATGGACGGTGGAGTAAATAAATGGGTTCTCCATCGCCTTGACAAGCGTAGCGTTGGACGCCCTCCGGCCAGATGGACCGATGGCTTACAGAGGACGGCTTGTAGTGACCGATGATAGTAAAATCGTGATGACTCTTTGATACAAGTAGGCAAAGTTTGCATTGCGAACTGACTGAAACTTAACTATATCAAGCAGAATAAGTTACACGGAACGTAGTGAGCACTCCTATTTAATCAATCTCGGTTCTTTTCGTTCCAAGATTCTCATACGGCTGCGATAAGAGCAACGGGAAAACTTCCAAGCGGTGTTAGGGGCATGTCGACAAAAAGTTCCAAGGGGAATGTCGACAAGTCGAAGTTAGCTGAAGCACGCAAAAACATTGCTCTTCATTCTGTTGAACTATTTCTCCTGAACTATTTTCTGAATTGTTTCTTATCGATGGACAGTGGAGTAAATAAGTAGACTCTCCACCGCCTCGACAAGCGTAGCGTTGGACGCCCTCCGGCCAGATGGACCGATGGCTTACAAAGGACGACTAGTGTGACTGATGGCGAAATCGTAGTATCGTTTCTTATGGTTTTTGGTTACTGAAAAGATTTTTCTTTAGAAGTGATTGGCTCTTGCCCTTTTGCTCAAAATATCAAGCAGAATAAGTTATAGTGAGTACTCCTGTTTAATCAATCTCGGTTCTTTTCGTTCCAAGTTTCTCATACGGCTGCGATAAGAGCAACGGGAAAACTTCCAAGCGGTGTTAGGGGAATGTCGACAAGTAGAAGTTGGCTGAAGCACGCAAAAACATTGCTCTTCATTCTGCTAAACAATTTGCTGAGCTTTTTTTTATCGATGGACTTGAAGTAATTAAGTGGGTTCTCTATAGCGTTGGACGGACTGATCGCGAAATCGTTGAATAGTCTCTCATAGTTTTGGTCACAATAACGATTTTCATTTAACAGACTTACTGCGAAACACTTTTCTGAGCTTTTTCTTATCGATGGACGGTGGAGTAAATAAATGGGTTCTCCATCGCCTTGACAAGCGTAGCGTTGGACACCCTCCGGCCAGATGGACCGATGGCTTACAGAGCACGGCTTGTAGTGACCGATGATAGTAAAATCGTGATGACTCTTTGATAGAAGTAGGCCAAGTTTGCATCTCGAACTGACTGAAACTTAACTATATCAAGTAGAATAAGTTCGAATGTAGTGAGTACTCCTTTTTAATCAATCTCCGTTCTTTTCATTCCAAGTTTCTCATACGGCTGCGATAAGAGCAGCGGGAAAACTTCCAAGCGGTGTTAGGGGAATGTCGACAAGTCGAAGTTAGCTGAAGCACGTAAAAACATCGCTCTTCATTTTGCTGAACATTTTTCTGAGCTTTTTCTTATCGATGGACAGTGGAGTAAATAAGTGGATTCTCCACTGCTTCGACAAGCGTAGCGTTGGACGCCCTCCGGCTAGATGGACCGACGGCTTACATACTAATGAAACTAAAATCGTGGTGACTCTGATAAAAGTAGGCAAAGTTTGCATTCAGAACTGACTGAAACTTAACTTTATCAAGTAGAATAAGTTACATGGAACGTAGTGAATACTCCTGTTTAATCAATCTCCGTTCTTTTCATTCCAACTTTCTCATACGGCTGCGATAAGAGCAACGGGAAAGTTCCAAGCGGTGTTAGGGGAATGTCGACAAGTCGAAGTTAGCTGAAGCACGCAAAAACATTGCTCTTCATTCTGCTGAACTATTTCTACTGAACACTTTCTGAGCTTTATCCTATAAACGGTGGAGTAAATAACTTTATTTTGGTTTTCTTAGTATTTGTATCAAAAACGAGTATAAGATGGTCCCTTAAACCACAAAATAGAGAATTTACAGAAGTTTTACTCGATCCTATGTAGGATTTTTGCGATTGTCACTTGTAATATAGACAGGGTTGCTACTGTCAAAAATCTCAAAGTTTAAGAAGATCAAAACAGCAAAATCTGATACAAGAGCGTCACATGATTCTAAACCAATTTTAATCGAAGAAAAATGACGTCCTTGGCAACCATCTTCTTAGTTACCTTAAGTTCCACTAAGATTTCATTTAAATTCAGTAAGCGTCAAAATCGTCGCTAGTACTGAGTGAGCCATCTGTTAAGGCGCTCTGCGCGCCGTTTCCCTGATTTGGTGGCGATAGTAGTTATAGCGACAGTAGCTCACACGGACCGCTTGCAAACCAACAAGGCACCGCGTTGCCACAGTAAATAAATGTAACAGTAAAGAAACTTGATCAGTTTCTATTGAATCGCAGGGGTTGTCTATAATAAAATAACTTTGAAAATTGTTTAACCGTATATAAACTGCATTATCCCTGTGATTAACAAAATCTACTTATCACTTTGGGAAAACACCTTATTCCCTTCCCATGAGCATTTGGGTAATATATGTCTCGGGTGAGACTGGATCAGATTCTTTGTAAGCGGCGTCGCGGGTCTGTTTCGAGCGTTTGCATGAAGTTTCTACACTGCTGAGCGCAATCGAAGCCATTTTTGCGCTGTGGCGTTGTTGTGGACGACCTATACTACCATACATGGACACGGCCGACCGACTCCGGCGACTCGGTTATTAACAGACTAGCTGTTTGCCAAGACATTGAATTTAATTTCAATATAAGATGTATAAAAATACAATGTGTATTGCAATTTTAGACGACAGGCTGACAACCTGTCACTAAGGTGACACACAGTCTTCTGAATGACTCTCAAACTTTTGTCAGGCATGGTGTAAATGGCCGCTTTTACGCTCTGCCTACCCCGCAAGGGATATAGGCGTGATATATGTATGTATGTATGTAGAAATACAGTAAAGAAACATAACTCTGAAACTTAACAACTTTCCGTAGGGCACAGGTTGGACGTAAGAAAAACTTAATTCAACCTTCCGTATTAAATGTGTATTATCGCCAGCACAACCTTCCCATTTAAAGGTCCATCTTATATTGGTTTTTCATACAAATACTAAGAACGCTTGGCAGGCAGACTGGCGATCGCAGTGTATAGTGTTGTAGATATCCACAGGGAACGCTGCTGCCCATTCCCTGGATCCATCCCTTAGTCGCCTTTTATCACACTCACGGGTAGAAAAGAGTGATGCTATTCTAAGCCGGCACACTTCCAACCTTTTTGTATAAAATCAAGCACATTCGCGAATATTCACGATGAATATAAATTCCTCTCACGCAAACTTTTAACCCCTTCTTTACTGCTTGGATAAAACTTTTATAAATCCTTTTAAAGTTGCTCACCTTAGGTGTTGCATGTAGGTTACGGTATTTCTAAAATACTTCGAGCTACAGGTGCAGTAGTTTCCGATTTTGTTGTGCTTTGACCTAATTTTAACCAATCAGCTGGTCAGACTACTCCAATTTTAAAAAGGTACCTAAGAGTATATAGGTATGATTATCGAGACCTTTTGTCCACTTAGAACGGTATCAGTATGCCATGTCGAATTTTTTTAAATCCACTATTAGACTTTTGGATGCCTGCGACACAGAAAGTTCCGGGTTCGGTTGTGTCACTCACAATGTTGATATTTATCACTTTATGACTTGGTTCCCAGTCTTCTTAGGACATTACAAGCCGTCCCACCTGATTGTCTGAGAAGGAAGATGGGTCCCGTGATTCGAAGGGCACGTTAAGCCGTCAATCCCGGTTGCTGTCTATAATAACTTAAACGCCGGTCATTACACAACAGCCATGTCAGAGGCCTGCTACATTTAGTAGGCGGTTGTAAAACTCTTGACACCAGATTTCATCGGGTCGTTTGACGACTCGGTGTTCCCACATGAAGAGAGAACATCCACTATCAAACTGCCCCTGCTGGATTGTACAAATTGTTGAATATTTACCTATTTACAGCCGATGTGGCGCAGTGGTTAGTATGACTGCCTGCCACGCAGAAGGTTCCGGGTTCAATTCCCGGTGGGGTCACTCACAAAGCTAATATTTATCACTTTGTGAATTTGTTCCCAGTCTGGTTAGGACATTGCAGGCTGAACCACCTGATTGTCTAAAAAGCAAGATGGCTCCGTGCTTCGGATGGGCACGTTAAGCCGTCGGTCCCGGTTGCTGTCTATGATGGCGATCGTTACACAACCATGTCACAGGCCTGCTCCTTGGAGTAGGCGGTTGATAAACTCTGACACCAGGGTTCATCGGGTCGTTGAACGACTCGGTGTCCCACACGAAGAGAGAGACCTATTTCTTTGTTAAGAAATAAATGAAAAACAAAAACGTACTCGCCCATCCAATTTCGCTGCTATAGGTAGTGACGTGACGCCTCTTAATTTACTCGGCTGGACATTTTGCATAATTGGGTAAAATATGTCTACTTTAGGCTCGGATTCTCGCATACTCGTGTAATGTTTGTTACGTCAAGTTGGCAAGCTACTTCACTGTTTGTTCTAGTGTTGACGAACTATCGATAGTACGGATGTCGATAGTTTTCATTTGATAATCTATACAATCGAAAGTATTGAAAGTGTCGACAGTATCAATCTGCAATACTATCAAAAAGCTGCATTACTATCGATAGTATGGATTTAAAAACAATCGATAGTATCGATAATAACTATACTATTGTTAGTACGAGGCCTTTTTTGACATCTATTTAAAAAGAACTGGTACTTAGTAGTTAGTAAAATCATGGAAAGTTGGCGCTGGGCTACTCGGGCAATCGATACTATCGATAATGTTTCAATCTTGAGAAACGAGACTATCAACCAAAATCGATAGTATTGGTGCAGTCCATTATCGAGCGGCAACTCTAGTTTGTCCAAAGCAAATCATGTTTCACTGTGTGTTGTAGTTCCGTTCCGTTACCATATTTGAGAAATATGGAAATCTGCTCAACTCAACGCAATGACGAACCTTTTGACTTACACACATAAACACATCACACCGTATTCCCTTGCGGGGTCACAAGATAGCTCAAGAAATATTATGCGTAATTAGTAAAGTTTTTTCCCCATAATGAGGGCGCCACTGGCGCGCCATTTAAGCTCAATATAGTAACTCGACACTTAAGAAATTCGGCTCGTAAAACTTTTTAATGGTAATGCAAATTGAATCATCCTTTGTTCCGAATCTTAGCTGTTCAAAATAAATATCCTCCCTTAAAACTTCGCCGGTAAACTTTGTTAGCGAGGCTGAATATTTTATGGGCCGATAAGTCGCTTTCTCCTCATTTTAGGCGCAAAGAAAGTATTCGCGGGCGCCCGATACAGAGAGACGGCTACAAGGAAACGTCACTACGCTCACACAAACATCTACACGCCGTCGTTTACGCGCGATTTGAAACCGTTTTGAGCCCGCTAGTAGCGCGTGCCACAGCGTTCGGTGCGGGCGGAAGGCAAAATGACGACTCGCAAGTGTATATATTTTTGTATAGCGTGTTATAGTGTAAATTCGATTAAAGTAACTAATGTTCCTATTAATTTGATTAAATTAATTGGTAATGTATCTGTTATGTACAGGGTGTTAGGGACGGTGTAACGAAAACTTTGCAGGCGTGCTCAGACCACGAAACTGAACAACTTTTACTATGGAGCCAATGGTGGGAAACGAAAAAAATTTACCGACCTCCCATACAAAGTCAGTCAGCTGTTCGTAAATTTTGTATGAGAGGTCGGAAATTTTTTTTCGTTTCCCACCATTGGCTCCATAGCAAAAGTTGTTCAGTTTGATGGTCTGAGCACGCCTGCAAAGTTTTCGTTACACCGTCCCTAACACCCCGTATAACGCAGGTACCTACAGCATATTAAAAAACAACGTACAGAGTGTAGGTATAAATAATCGGAAATAGGGGCGAGCCGAGCTGTCCTTCTGTAAATTCTCTCTTTTTTGCGTTTTAGGTAAATTTAAGTACGCTTCAATTCTTCTCGACACATTTTATGGGTGCTTATGAAAAATCGCGAAAAGATGTCTGTTTATGATACGAGTTTTTACGCAAAATATTTTTCTTTTTCTATTTCTATTTTTTCCAAATTGTAAGTAGACCAAATGTTTTACAGTTAATAAACGCTCGAAGGATTTGTGCTATTTTCCTAATAGCATGTATCTCATACATGTTCAACAAAGTTTTAGACTAGCTACCAATCTTGTTACTACTAACCTTACATTGTATCTAATTAATATAATACCATCTTGTAGCTAGGCCGACAGCCGAGATGTGGCGCAATGGTAGTGCGACTGCCTGCGACGCAAGAAGTTTCGGGTTCGATTTCCAGTGGGTCACTTCATCAGTTGATTTATCACTTTATGAATTTGTCTGATACCGTGCTTCGGAGGGCACGTTAAGCCGTCGCGTAGGTACCGGTTGCTGTCTATGATCACTTTGACGGCGGCCGTTACTCGTTACCCAACCATGTCAGAGGTCCGTTACGTGTTGAAGGAGGTTGAAAAACTCTGACACCAGGGTGCATCGGGTCGTTGGACGACTCGGTGTCTCACTTGAAAATAAGAAGTTACTTCAGGCTAAAGAAAGAGAATAATTATAAATTAATTTTGTATTCAGGTACAGTTGCCCATTCAAGGATCTTATTATTTAATTTAAGTAGGTAAGTACAAAGACAGTCAGTACTAATTGATACCTTAAATAAACGAGCAAGTCGACCTGTTTCCCTCTGTACTATCGCCAACAAATCCACCTACCAATTTAATATATCCACTTATACTAGTTTTCATATTAATACTAAGAACCACCAGTGTAAGTAGGCCCCTTGAATGGGTAGGTGGATGTGCTGACGATAGTACAATAATAATATTAATAATCGTTCAGTGAGCAGATATCAAAGAGTGCTTTGATGAGGAGTACAGTATACGTCTGTATCTGTAGCTGTAGGTAGATACAGGGGAGTGCCGAACGAGAAAACGCTAAACTCAAAAGGTCAAACTTCCATAAAATAGGTCAAAACATTTAAAAAATACCTTCTGTAGTAAATTGTTTAGTCAGATAAATTTTTTGTTGAGAGAACCAAATAGCGATTATAAGCACTCACTTACCTACCACTCTATAACTTCTTGCCTGAAAGAATGTTGTTCAACCTGGTGACCTTAACATTTTCTTTGAAGTCCGTCGTTCGGCACCACCCTGTTTATAGGCCACCGGCCGTCGAACGATTCGAAGACGAATAACTTGGACAAGGATCTCTCAATGCTTGTGAATGTTCAGTCGGCTTACGTCACTTGAAACAACCTGAAATGTACAGTCTCTCCCGCTCACTCATAAACAATCCAAAATGTAAGCATTCAGTTCTTGCAGACTGTAATATTTTACAGCAATAATTATTGTCACTTTTCTGGATGCAGCAACATTTCTTGACAACTTAGTTTCTATCCGGCTTGTCGTTATCAATCACAATAAAATCGAAGCCTTAAAAATGGAATTGTTTATGATGAGTTAGCGTGTACATAAAGATTTCGTTACTGGTATAATAAAAATTTTATTTAGCTTTAATACCTATAATTCTTGCTTCCGAAACATGCTTTGTTTCACGGTGAGTTTGTTTGGCAGAAGTCTCTTACAAAAATATTAAACTTCATTGGTTTATTTGGGGCAGGTATGATGATGTCACTGGTCTGTGGTTGGCTCTTAATAAGCTCTTAGTTTAGAAATCACAACAAGGGCCGTTTATTTGAACATATTCGAACTGTGAAGCACATGCATTCCTTATCGTGTGGAATACCAAGCAATAAAATTAAACGTATTTATTGCAGCAGTAGCTCCATCTATTTTCGTAAAGTGGCGAAGCGGTTTTTTCGGGGAAATCTGATGGTTTAAAAATTCTTTTTAGTGTTTAGCGAACATGTTATGTACCCACGGGACTCGAGTTTTTTAATCTTTACAGACATAACTCCATTGAACATAACATTTTGTATGGAAAACGGAACGCCTTAAATGACCCGACATGATACATAGAAGCACAGTAATGGACATAAACTAGACAGGTTTGAAGATCGTACTTGATATCGCATAATGAAAATCAGTTGTATTCTCGAATACTTATTTTTGTAGCTCCGAGTTATTTATAAATCAGAAAGCGGAATTTTCTCGCCATACAATTGGATTGATTTTATACTGCTCGGATGCCTGCATTGATTGACTTCGCATCACCCTCAGCAAAATTCATTAAATTAATTAAAAATACTGCTCGTAGTTCGTAGAATGAATTCCGCAGAGAATGCTTTAAAAAGTCTCTTTTTAGTACCTATTGCGTGGTAAATTCATGCATACTCTCACACCAGGGTTCATCGGGTCATTGGACGAATCGGTGTTCCACTCACACAATAGATACCTACTATTAACAGCTACGTACCTACAACTCTGCCGTGTCAAAACATTAGACTGTAACTTCAAATTTCAAGTTTTGAGAACGGACACAAAACATTTTTTTTGGTTTTTGTATGGTTTCTATATGATTTTCGAAGATATTGGAAATAAAATGAAATTATATAGATTTCACGTGTCAAGATCTTTATAGCCAATAAAAAATATATACTAAAATCATAAGACTTATAGAGATACTTACATAAAACTGTTTTGTTTTAACAACAGCTAGAAAAATCTTTGCGATTTGTCACGACAAAACACTGTACTGTACATTGCAGTGTATTGACTTGACTTGACCCATGGTATAATAAGATACTCCGCCTGGTATTTCTTTCCGAGACTCGTGAACCACGTGACCAACACAAGACTACGTCATCATGCTTGTGGGTTACCAGAATTACCCACACTTAAGATGTTTTTTGTAAATCATATAAGATACTGTTAACTAATAAATAAAATGTAAGTGTTGCTGTAAAGTTAAAGTTAATACACACGTAAATCTAAATTATAAAATTATTAAGAAATATTTTAACCCATTGTTCTGAGATTGAATTTACCCCATAACGTATTTTATTGAAATAAAGTGGCAATACTAAGTGACGTTGACTTGTGTTTCTCTGGGAAGGAAAGACCATGTTTTATTAGACTATGACTTGACCCAACTGCGGTTGTATTTGTGGTAATGAAACACTGGTTCAAACTGTGTTCTGACCTGTACACAAGTTGTACATTATAAGATCTTTTTCTGATTGTTCACATAAAATAAAGGTCTCCTCAAAACCTACAACTTTCCCAATCAAAATGATTCTAGCATGAATTAATTACCGAGATAAACGAGTTTTTAGTTTGACAGCTGTCACATAAAATGAAGGTCTCAACAAGGCCTACAATTTTCCCACACAATCTGATAGTCTAGCTTGAATGATTACCGAGACAAACGAATTTTAGTTTGACAGCTGTCACATAAAATAAAGGTCTTATCAAGGTCTACAACTTTTAGTCTAGCTTGAATGATTGCCGAGATAAACGAGTTGGACAGGTGTCACATAAAGTAAAGGCAACTTTCCCGAACAAACTGATAGTCTAGCATGAATGATTGCCGTGATGACAGCTGTCACATAAAGTAAAGGTCTCATAAAGGCCTACAACTTTCCCAAAGAAACTGATTGTCTAGTATGAATAATTGCCGAGATAAACCAGTTTTTAATTTAATAGCTATCACATAAAATAAAGGTCTCAATAAGGCCTACAACTTTCCCAAACAATCTGATAGTCTAGCTTGAATGATTGCCGAGATAAACGAGTTTTAGTTTGACAGATGTCACATAAAATAAAGGTCTTATCAAGGTCTACAACTTTCCCGAAAAAATTGATAGTCTAGCTTGAATGATTGCCGAGATAAACGAGTTTGACAACTGTCACATAAAGTCAAGGTCTCATCAAGGCCTACAACTTTCCAAAACAAACTGATTTTCTAGCATGAATGATTGCCGAAATAAACTAGTTTTTAGTTTGACAGCTGTCACATAAAATAAAGGTCTCATCGAGGCCTACAACTACAACTTTCCTAAACAAACTGATTGTTTAGCATAGCATGAATATATGCCGAGATAAACGAGTTTTTAGTTTGACAGCTGTTACATAAAATTAAAGTCTCATCAAGGCCTACAACATTCCCAAACAAACTGATTGTCTAGCTCAACGGTCTAGCTATACAGAATGTAAATAAATCAACTGCAAATATTTTAAGGGGTAAATCAGCCCATGAAACTGTACAACTTTCCCCAAGGAACATAGGTCGAAATATGAAAAAAATTGGGCCTCCCATACAAAGAAATGTACCAGCCGGCCGATTTTATTTGTATGGGAGGCCCATTTGTTTTTATATTTCGACCTATGTTCCTTGGGGAATGTTGTTCAGTTTCATGGGCTGATTCACCCCTTAAAATATTTGTATTCGATTTTTTTACACCTGATATAACTAAACACTTAGGAGAGAGCGTGATATCCTCCGCGGCGCGTGCGCGAGTTAGTCAAATCAAAACACTGTAACGGCGAGTATAGTCGCAATTAAAGACCTTGACTTTATAGACATAGAGTGTGAAATTAGTTTTGCGGCTAGCGCGTGGCTTTGTCAAATCAAAACACTGCAACGGCGAGTACAGTGTTACGCAATTATAAACTTTAAGTTTTTAGACATACAGTGTTTTTTCCATGCTAATATCTTGGTAACTATAGTATTTAACACAAAACAATGTTCTAGGGGAACATGTAGGAGGGGAAGAGATAGCGAATTGGCTTTATAGAAACAAAACACTGTATTGGACTTTACAGTATGTTGTTTTGACACGGCAGAACTGTCCACTGCTGTCAAATATGCCTCTTCTAATTATTTGCCACTAGCTGCCCGTCAGCGGTTTCACCCGCTGCAACCCATCTTTTACCCCTTTAGGGGTTAAAAATTGAAAATGCCTGAAACACGAACACGACTCAATTTTTTAGCAATTTGTTCAAATTGCAAGTTTTGAAACAGATCGCATTTAAAAATAATGATTTTCCATACAAACTGTTAACCCCTTTTTTACCCCTTTACGGCTTAAAAATCGAAAATCCCTGAATCACGTTTTTAATTATTTTAGCTCTTTGATCTAATGGCAAATTTTGAAACAGATTACATTTAAAAATAATGATTTCCCATACAAACTTTTAACCCCTTTTTTACCCCATTGGGGGATAAAAATAAAAAATCCCTGAAACACGTATTGAATTATTTTAGCTTTTTGATCTAATCGCAAATTTTGAAACAGATCACATTTAAAAATAATGATTTTTCATACAAACTGTTAACCCTTTTTTACCCCTTTACGGCTCAAAAATCCAAAATCCCTGAAACACGTGTTTAATCATTTTAGCTCTTTGATCTAATCGCAAATTTTGAAACAGATCACATTTATAAATAATGATTTCCCATACAAACTATTAAACGCTTTTTTACCCCTTTAGGGGTTAAAAATCGAAAATCCCTGAAACACGTGTTTAATTATTTTAGCTCATTGATCTAATCAAATATTTTGAAACAGATCGCATTTAAAAATAATGATTTACTATACAAACTTTTACTTTTTTTACCCCTTTAGGGGTTAAAAATCGAAAATCCCTAAAACACGTATTTGATTATTTTAGCTCATTGATCTAATCACAAATTTTGAAACAGATCGCATTTAAAAATAATGATTTTCCATACAAACTTTTAACCCCCTTTTTTACCCCTTTAGGGGTTAAAATTTGAGGTAATAAATATTTAAAAACCTGCCCCTTCACTTACTTTATATAATAAAAAAAACCGCATCAAAATCTGTTGAGGGGTTTGAAAGATATAAGGAAACATACATACAGACACGGGAAGGGACTTTACTTTATACTATGTATTGATATTCACCACGCTTGGCAGGCGGGTTGGTGAGCGCATTGTTGTTGTATTCACAGAGACCCTTGGATTCATTCCCTAGGCGCTTTTTGGATACATACGGCGGCGGTGGCTGATGCTATTCTAAGCCGGCACCTCTCTCTTATTACTCCAATCTTTTAATACCTATCGCATAGTCAAATTTATGCCTTAATCTTAACAACCACTACAGTCCATTGCTGGAACTTGAGTCGAAATATGATTTACAATGGGAGGTCAAAATATTTTTTGTAGTACGACCCCTGTTCCATGGGGTAAGTTGTTCAATTTCATGAGTACCTTGACCTCCTTTCGGCTTGTTATACCCCTTCTGTTACTCCCGGTAAACGTATCTTGCAATTTAATCCATGAACAGAAACTACAGTTTTACAGACTGTTGTTGACTGAAACCTGACGACACTCATTTACAGTTGACCCGGCGACTTCGTTAATCAATCAGTCAATAAGACTCAATTGATTCCCACTGAAACTGGGTTGCCAGCTCTGAAAGATCACCTATATTTTAGCAAAGCCTTTTTAACACATAACAGAAAAAGACGTTTATTGGGATATGATATGAATGCATTAACAGTACTATTATGTCATTCTCATAAATACAAATAAATTGAAAAAAATGGCATGCATCGACCTGGGCCCAAACGTCCCACCGCTCTACCATTGAGCTATCGATGCATCGGTAGATGTCTGCCAAATTTTTCTTGGATTAATATCTCATTAGATTGATTAAGCAAAAGCTTTATTATATTGTTTGAATTTTAGTGCCTCAGTCGCTTACTGTGTAAAATATTACTCGTAAAATTGAATAAAAGTTGGAAAAATGACCCGGTCTTACTTTGCCTTATCGGTTGGTCACCCTACGCTGAATACTGCCGCTGTCATAAACAGATTCAGTGTCTCAGTCGCTTACTGTGTAAATTATTTACTCGCAAAAGTCCACGGGAAACAACGGGATACCGTCAAATTGTCCGGCCGCCGCCGTGCGTTCAAGTAGGACAGTCATCATCTTCCTGCCCTTATCCCAATTACTTGGGGTCGGCGCAACACGTTTTGTTGAAGACAAAATCGTGTTGCAAAGGATTTGGCTAACTTTTACGACCAGCCGCCTACCAGACGTCAACCCTCCTTGGGAATGCTTTTGTGGTGGATTAACCGCCACTATAAGGTTGGCCCTGGCTGTTTGGGTCGGGTTTATTCAGGAATGTGAAAAAAAAAGCGTTCAAATAAGACAGTGTTTATCTGATTGCTTGGTCACCGTACACTGAAGCGCTGCCGTCATAGGGTGATTCAGTGCCTCACACGCTTACTGAGTAAATGTTTACTCACAAGTCCATGGGAAGCAGGAATCCTGACCGCTATCTAGCTTTATCTGATCGTGTAGTCATCCTACACTGAAGCTCGCTGCCGTCATAGGGTGATTCAGTGCCTCACACGCTTACTGAGTACATGTTTACTCACAAGTCCATGGGAGGCAGGAATCCTGACCACTATCTAGCTTTATCTAATCGTGTGGTCACCCTACACTGAAGCTGCTGTCATAGAGTGATTCAGTCGCTTACTAAGCAAATGTTTACTCCTTAGAGTATGTATAAGCAAGCTATAGAGTGCGCCTAAAAAGTTAGAACGGGTAGCAATAGTAAGAACACAACCTCTGTCCATCAGTAGCAAAACGCCAGTGACAGCCCTACTGAACCTCTATTACTTATCATACATTTGACGTAAGTATCTGTGGAACAACTGCTTACGTTTGACAGAATGGCGCGGGCCGATACGCGCACTCTATAGCTTGCTTAAATATACTCTAAGGTTTACTCATACGCAAATCCAAAGGGATTTTCAATGTAAACTCTGTTTCGACTTGCACTGACTCATAGCCAACTCATGAATTAACCTCTTACGTAACTTATTAAGCTCCTATTGTATTAATTAATTTATCGTTTGTTATTGTTCTGTTGATCAATCCTCGACTGCGAAACGTAGATAAAATGTGGTATTGTAGAAAAAAGAATACCGACTTTGTAGAGGAGAAACAGTTCATAGCTTCTTGAATGGGTACTTATTACTTGATTCTGATGAAAATTGTTGTGACGCCTATGATAGATATCTGCTAAAGAAAAAAAAAATAATGTAGTAATCAAATCTGTCCACCGGTTGGTTGATTCGAGGACAAACTTAGGTTTCTCTCTTCTAACTAACTAACTCTACTGACTCAGCGATCCAAAGAACATCTTGGCCTCCGAAACGAGCTCTCTCCACCTGATCCCTCTACCACGTCAGCCTCTACCACTTCCCTCCAGGGGTACCTGGGGCGACCCACAAGACGTCCTGTTGGGCCTGTGGGACGACCCACGTACGCTCCTTTTGCTCCCCGATCCTGCCCCATCCATTTTACGTGGCCGAGCCAACGGAGTCTTAGTCTCCCCGATTATGTTGGGCTGGGGCAATAGCACATTTTTTATGTTGTCTGTATAGTTTTCCGCTGCTGGGCAAAAGCCTCCCCTCTTCTACACCACTCATCCCGGTCTTGGGCTTCCGATTGCCAGTTCGTGCCATCTTCTCCGAGGCCGTCCGCGACGACGACGACCATCTTGTGGTATCCATTTAGTGGCTAAAATAGCCCACCTGTCGGGATGCATTCGACAACACTTCTAGTCGGATAAAAATAGTTGATAATAGGTGACGACGTTAGCTTTCTATTCTAATGTTTTTATCAATATTTTTCTAGTTTAGTTATCGAACACTGCTATCGAAAACACGATAAGATTGGTATTTCCGTTATGATTATAGTTCCTACTATAATATTATCATTCTCTTACGACACCTACGGGAAAGAAATGGGACGATGATGATTATATTATAAAATAAAATAATAACTAAATAAAATGAGGCTATAATTTATTTAAAGGCGGCATCACTAATTCTAAGATATCACTAGGTAGTTCTAATATCGTCCGAAAATTTGCGGAACCATCTGATAACAAGCTATCAGAAGGTCTAATATGTGAAGTCACGTATCTACATAAATTAACATCTGTGTCATAAATTCTTTAGCTCTGAAGATTCTCAATAGAAAAACAATGTATAAGTTGAAAATTGTCAGACCACTTTATGATTAATAGTGTGTAGTTTAACAGTGACATAATACACAGCTAATGCGATGTTCAGCTACTTGCGGCCACAATTATTCGTTTTGTATGCGTAGGCAGAAATTAAGATTATGATGAGTTTCTTCTGACATAAACTTGTTTATTATATGTTCTGTTTATGGTGCAGCCTTGAGTTCCATGCTTACGTATATGGAGACTAATTAAATGTTAAGTTTTCCATCGTTATTTCTAGACCATCGCGTGGGTTGGGACGCAAAACTGTGTTTTATTATTGTTTTTTTTTTTTTTGTATTGTCGTTATACGTTGTTCAAAACAACAGAAAATAGTGGAACATGTTAACATGACATGGCCAGTCTTAATGATCATGAATTCATGACTTACCTACATACCTACTTGTACTCCATTTTTTGATCTGGAATATATTATGCCGTGTGGTGCCGATTTAGAATAGTATCACCCCATATCATATCCCCCGGGGGTGTCGTAAGAAGCGACTAAGGGATTTGAGAGTTGATGTGTATTTTAATTTTAGGCGACATGCTGACTACCTGTCACTATAGTCATGCACAGTCCTCTGAATGACTCTCAAACTATTGTCAGACGTGGTGCAAATGGCCGTATTTTTATAAAGCCGTTTACGTGCCTGCTTTGCGGCAAGGGATATAGACGTGTTATACCTATGTATGTATGATAGGAAGTAATCATTCCAAAGCCTGCCAACCCCGCAAGGGATATAAGCGTGATTTGTGTTTATGTAGAGCGAAGGTAATAGATGTGGAGGAATAGCAGGAAAGAACTATTTCTATCAACTCGGTGGAGAAAATAAAGGTCGTGTCGTTTAAGAATTCCAAGGAAATGAAAATGCAAAAGTTACGGTTACTAGAACGACAAAACGAATGAGGTCTCAAATAGAAGAAGTTCTTGACTAATTAGGGGTCTCGAATAGAAGAAGTTCTTGACTTATTAGGGGTCTCAAATAGAAGAAGTTCTTGACTAATTACCTAATACTTTATAAATCTAAAAGTTTATGGAAATTAGACTACACGATTGAGACGTAATAAGCGAAAGTGAGCATGTGCGTGATGGAAATTCTTTAGCTAAAACTTGCGTTTTGTGTTTATTGATCTATTGCAGCGATCCATAGCTAGCTAGTAATTAACGTTCGCAAATAGAAGCACGAACGTGACGACTTAAATTTGTTACGTAAAGACAACGTCAGATCTTCCAATTATTTTTCACATTCCACCAGATAATAGCCTGCAAACTTCCGCTTTAGATCGGTCGATGAATCCTTTATTTCAACGCAAAGTGGAACTTCAATAATGCTGATGTAATAGCCATGATGAATCATTATTTCCTTTGAGAAAGTTGTCATAAAACTGTGTGTCAACGGCTTAGATAACTGCCTTGTAAAGTGCTTGCCACGGAAAAAGCTTAAGCGCAAGAGTAGCTGCGGCGAGAAAATGAATGCGCGTGCATTATTGCAATATGGTGTGCTCTTTGCGAAGGCGCCGCAATCGTGCGCATTATACAAAGAGATCTACTTGTCGGTGCGGTTGCGAGTAGGTCTGAGCGCGTTGAGCGTTCGACGCGTTGACCGCGCACGGGCTACCCCTTTCACTTGTATTCGCACCGAGCGGATCGAGCGGAACGCAAGAGTGTGCCTTTCTCTATGTTCTCATCTCTGTCTAACTCGCGGCTGCCGGTGCAGCGGTGGTGGGCGCGCGCCGCTCGCGGCCCGTGACAACAGTAGCGCAGTTTCCTCGACTACATCCGCACGGAACCGACTCCGCCGCGCTCGGATGCTCTATCGCGATCTAACATGAAGTCCAAACCGGCACACTACGTCGATCCGCCGTTCAGACCCTGGCCGCCGCTTTCCCGCCAGGCGCAACCTAACTTTTACTTTAGACCGCCGGATCCGATGGACATGAGAAACTTTAAAACGTCGTCGTCGAAAGGCTCGACGTATTCGGATTTCTCGGGAATGAGTGCTTATAGTAATAAATCGCGTGATTATTATTTTTTGTCGCCGAGTTACCGGTCGGCTGGTGCGCCGACGCCTAGTGGTCACGCGGACTTGTACCTGCAGCGGGAGAGGCCCAGGCAGTTGCGGCATCCGCACCCTCACCCTTCGGGCGCCGGGGGTGCCGCTGCGACTGTCGTCTGCCCCTGCAGCCGCTCCCGGTCGCTGGAGGACGTGCGCACCGACGTCGTCACCGAGTGGGAGGACGACGACGAAAACGGCAACCGAATCGTCGCGCCCGCCACCAAATTCAACCGCACTTCATACAAAGCCAACACCGCTTTCCAAAAGCAAGGATTTCTCACACGTCACTCCATGGAAAATCTAGTCGATAGGCCTCCACAAGTATTGCCACCCAAACGGATAACCGCCTTTCAGGTAATTGATCCAACTTTCCACCGAGACAGTGACATTGTGAGATGATTGTATTGCATTTAGACCGGAGCATGACTGTTTTGTGCCGTCGAGATCACCTTTGTGTGATCGTGCTAACTGGAATTCTATGTTGATTCGCACTTTCTAGACTTGTGTATTTACATATTATTACCTCATGGCCGCTGAGCGAAGTACCTAAATATGGAATATGATGGCGCTGCGAATGTGTTTTTATCAGTGTGTTGTGTGGTACATACAATGTGGTATGGAGTGGTACCTATGGGAACGCGGCGGCGTCGAGCGCGTTCAGCTTCGGTGAACCGCAACCATCCTGAGCGTAACGGATGTGTTCAATAGTAGATGTATTTATCAATACACATAGGTAACTGCTTGTAGGTACTTGCAGCACCACATTAAGTTGTCCGTTCAAGGGATCTACTACATATGCAGACTAAGATCAACAACTGTTCGGAATTATGCACTCACAGTGCTTAAAAAAAACATGTCTTGACCTGGGCTCAAATCCGTGCCGCATGGGGTATCGTCCCATCGCTCTGCCACTTATCTATCGATGCACTTATCGGTGCCTGCCAAATTTCAATCTCTTGATGCTTGTCTCCAAGCGAAAACTAGCAAATTTAGTAAAATTGATCCCTTTAGTAACCCTATGTACTGCTGCTAGTACCTGCACAATCAATCGAGTTAGCATAGAACCCATTAGTAACCTAGACTATTAGGTTATTATATTATTGCGCTTTTTAACGCCTTATCTGATACAGCGATGTAGGTTTCCAGGTAATACGGACATTTCTGTTATATTACTGGTCCGCTTGTGCAATGCGATGCGAATGTGAATTCTATTTAACAACTTTATTGTTTCACAAAAAGCTTTTGTATATTTTTTGGCGATTGTGTAAGACTATGGCGAGAAACACTCGTAGCGTCCGATTGTGCGTTATTTTTACTCTGCTTAAAACGGTTTGACAGACGCATCCGTCGACGCAGTGTTTGCGATGCGCAGCGCTATCACATGCGTCTGCCAAACCTTTCGACGTAAACCGTATTTCTAAAAGAATATTTCTAACGCATACGACAGCGCTGCGCAAAAATAACGCACAAACGGACGTTATGTGTGTTACTCCCTATAACATCATGAGAATTTCGTATTCCCTAACCTAGTAAGTAGGTAATTATTTTGTAATTACAGATTACATACGCGCTTCCTCGTTGTAAAACTCGATTACCGTTTCTCGATAGTGTTGTTGTTTCACTGTTATCGTTGTAACTGTCGATATCGATGATGCATTGTGTGAATTGCGAAATGACAATACAATCATCTCACAATGTTGGTATTTCAAAGTTTTCTCTTTTAGTTGGCTATTGGTGGCGGTATATTATGGAGTTGCTTTTCCGTTTTTTAGGGTCTTGCTTGACTATACTACTTTATATTCTAGCATGTATGCAATCATAATTAGCTCTAAAGGTTACGTGTTGGGATTTGAATGCACTGACAGTGCTAAATTATTCTCATAAATTAAAATAATAAATAATAAGAAAATTGAAAAAATAAATTGACTCTGCCGACGCTATCAAATTTTTCAATTTTCTTGTTTTTATCCTCTACGCTAGTTAAATTATGGAAAATGAACATGTAGCAAAAGGATTTGGCATTTTTATGACCGGTCGTCTGCCTGACGTCAACCTTCTTTGAGAATGTTATATGCGGTCGACCATTGTCATTCAAGATATTCAGTCGAGGTCAAAAACTCTACGTCGCCTTTTACGAAACACCCTGAGTGGACTAGGGGTGGCAGTATTCTTAGCCACTACCACACGGCCTCATTTAAGATTAACTACAGTGAGCCAAAAGTTTGAAGGATATCAATTTACCAAAACTTTCTGTTTCGTTTAAGACTTTGCAAACCGTTTAAATAAAAGCCGTTAGACTTTCTTTCCACGTAATTTACGACGGTATTATCGGTTTTAAACGTATTACATACATAAATCACGCCTAAATCCCATGCGGGGTAGGCAAAGCGTAAAAAAACGGCTTTAAAAAACTACCATTTATACCACATCTGTTAAAAGTTTGAGAGTCATTCACAGGTTGCCTGTCGCCTAAAATTGCAATACATCAAGCAACTCTCAAATCCCTTAGTCGCTTCTTACGACACCCGCGGGAAAGTATGGGGTGATGCTATTCTAAGCCGGCAAGCAGCCTAAAGTACGGCCGTTCGAATAGGCCAAATTTGACAGCTGGCAGTCCCATACTAGAAAACATATCAACAAAGAAAAATAGACCTTATGTCATAGCATTAACATGATTTTGACAGCTGTCCAATACAGCCAATTCGAGCGGCCGTACTGCAGGTCTAGTTAAAACGAAATATCATGCCAAATAAACGGGCTCTTGTGATGTCTTAATGGACGCGACGCGGAAACAAGATCGTGCCGTTGCGCAACGCCGGAACGCAATATTGTACCGTCGTTTTTACACTTCCGACTGTTAATCGATAAGAAAGTAGAGCTGCCTCGTAGACTCAGGTTGTTCCTATACGCTACAAGATTGATTTCAAGTCTTTTATACTTTTAGAATGTCACTTGTATAAATCTACCGGGCGTTACAGAAAGGGTATAACAAGCCGAAATAAGGTCAAGGTACTCATGAAACTGAACAACGCAATATTGTACCGTCGTATTTACACTTCCGACTGTTAATCGATAAGAAAGTAGAGCTGCCTCGTAGACTCGGGTTGTTTCTATACGCTACAAGATTGCAAGTTTTCTAGGTTTCAAATCTTTTATACTGGGCGTTACGAAACAACAAATAAAGCCGAAAGGAGGTCAACGTTCTCATAAAACTGAACAACGCAATATTGTACCGTCGTTTTTACACTTCCGACTGTTAATCGATAAGAAAGTAGAGCTGCCTCGTAGACTCGGGTTGTTCCTATACGCTACAAGATTTGAAATTTTCTCGATTTCATATCTTTTATACTAGGTTGTAACACCCAGATAGACAGACGGGCAACAAAGTGATCCTTAAGGGTTCCGTTTTTTACCTTTTGAGCTACGGCACCCTAAAAATGGACCTTCCGTGGTAACTCAAATTAAATGATCCATTTTTTTGAGTCTCATTTTACGACCCATGTCCCATGGGAAAAGTAGTTCAGTTTCATGAGTACCTTGACCTTCTTTCGGCTTTAGTTGTTGTTATGTAACAAGATGTATAAAGTTATAATTGTGTAATTTTTGTAAACTCCTTGCAAGTAGGTACTGATTTGGTATTAAAAATGAGTGCGTATTTCTTGTGCTATGCTGGAATTTCAGAAGTCAACAAGAATCGTCAGATTTGTAACAGACTTCTCCTTATAGATTTCTTAGCGATTCTCAAGATTCATTTTAGAGGACAAAGAGTCTATCAAAAATATCATTTCTTTACTTGAAAGTTTTTACCGCTTTGCAAGCTTTTATTTATTTTGTGTATAAGCATTTGCTCCTACATCCAAAACCAGTTTTTGAATACGGTTAAATTATGTCAATTAGAGGTACAAACATAAAAATATAAAAAATAAAATATGTTGCAGTTGAGCAAGCGAGTGCGATTCGCTTTTAACTTCGCAAATCAGATAGGCTTCGTTCAACAAAAAACCAAAGTAACCTATATTCGAAATGTATTTTAATAAATAGTTTTTCTTGCTTATATGTCGAAACAACCGTAAAATCCTGCAACCGTAAAAAAATGTGCGGAAAATTAATAGCTGTTTCTTCACCACATATAAAAGTAACCAACTTTTCAGGTGAACGGCCCCTTAATGAATAAATAATTGTGAATAACTTAATGATTTTTTGTTTACTGCCATGAAGCACATTCTCTACAATACAGGTTGAATGCGTAGCAAATCAAACAAACAGTAATTTATTCGTTAAGAACGCAGTGTGATTCGTCAAACATATGGCATGTACTGGACTTATTACATGTTCGGGAAAGGATACAATACATTAAATTGAATTTTTTGCTATCATTCCTAAATTTGGGTCAATACAATATACCTTCACACCTGATGATATTCAGTCTAAAACTGGCGAAGTTATTGAGAAGGTACATAAAAAAGAACAGACTTTACAAAAAGATAAGGGTTTGTAGTAGACTATGAAACCATAATAAAACACTGTATTTTTAAAATGTGATACTTGAAATATTTTAACCTTTCGGTCTCATCACTTGGAGCTACGTAGAACGCACCGTGTATCTACTGATTTACAGTTTAATTCGCTTAGGAGCGAGCTGAAGAGGCAATTAACATCGCATTGAGTGTTTCATTAAATTTCAATTGTTATTCCCACTGTACTATCTCCAGCTAATCCACCTACACACTTAAGGGATCAACTTATACTGGCATTTTATACAAATTCTTGACAGCCGATGTGGCGCAGTGGTTAGTATGACTGTCTGCCACGCAGAAGGTTCCGGGTTCAATTCCCGGTGGGGTCACTCACAATGTTGATATTTATCACTTTGTGAATTTGTTCCCAGTCTGGTAAGGACATTGCAGGCTGAACCACCTGATTGTTCGAAAAGTAAGATGGTCCGTGCTTCGGATGGGCACGTTAAGCCGTCGGTCCCGGTTGCTGTCTATGATGGCGGTCGTTACACAACCATGTCAGGAACTGCTACTTGCAGTAAGCGGTTGAAAAACTCTGACACCAGGGTTCATCGGGTAGCTGAATGACTCGGTGTCCCACACGAAGAGAGAGAGAGATACAAATTCTAGGAAATACCGGTATAAGTTGGTCCCTTGTGTAAGTAAGATTTGCTGGCGATAATACTACACGTAATAACCGTTGGATTTGCTTCCTTATCTCTATAATAAGTTTTTATTGACGTACCATTCAATAAACTGTGAAAATATCTAATACCTCGTGGATAATATTAATGAAATTTATATTAGTAATTCCCTGATTAGATGAACTTCCTTACTATTGTTCGCCTAGCTCTGTCATTAGACATCAACATCACATCGGCTCTTCTTTTCGTGTGGGACACCGCGTCGTTCAACGACCCGATGAACCCTGGTTCCAGACTTTTATTACCGCCTACTAAGTGTCCTATCTAACCTGCCTAAGTAATCATAGACATCAACCGGGACCGACGGCTTCACGTTCCTTCGGAAGCACAGAACCATCTTACGGACAATCAGGTGGTTTAGTTCCTAACCAGACTGGGAACAAATTCAGTCTTCTGAATGCCTCACAAAACTTTTGTCAGACGTGGTGAAATGGCCGTTCTTACAGCCGTTTAAGCTCTGCCTATCCCGCAAGCGATATAGGCGTGATATATGTATATGTGTAATACGTCTATAAATAACTAAAATAAATATCACATCATTATTTTTCCGTCGAGATGGTCACCCATCGGCATTGATTTAGTCAGATCGCTAAAAAAACTTTATGTAAACATTGATGACATAAGCTAAAGCAAAAACTTGTGAAAAGTAGCGGCTCGTTCACATACGAAGATAATGGTCTCAATTCGAGAAAACAATTTTCTTACACATACAACCACTTAGGTACACCACCTCTGACAAAAGTTTGAGAGTCATTTAGAAAACTTTGCATCATCATAGCAAAAGGTTGTCTGTCAGCCTTAAGCCTAAAATTGCCATACACATCAACTCTCAAATCCCTTAGTCGCTTCTTATGAAACCCACAGGAAAGTTATGGGGTGATGCTATTCTAAGCCGGCACCTCACTGCAAACAACAAACAATTTTCTTAACCTAACATAAATTAGTGCTGTTACTTTCCGTCAAATTGGTTTTGGAATAGATAGAAGATGTCTATAGTCCGCGCGCGATCTGATGTCATTCGAAAGCGAAGTCAGCGCTGGCAATTCGCGAACTTAATTCTCGTAACTTATCTTAAATTAGCTGCCACTTTCTGTCCAATAGGTTGAGAATAGGAGATATCTAAGTACTGTCATGTTTAAATATGTCAATGGGTTCAGTCGCCATTGTTTTTACCGTCGCCTTATTTGACAGATGTCGCGCATTTTGCGTCAATAACAATAAAACAATTTTAGTCGTGATCCTTTCCTGCCCTTTTCTAAACCTGTTTGACAGAAAGTGACAGCTCTAATTTTAGTTAGGTTAAGACAACTGTTTTCTTGAATCGTACGTGGGCAATATGTGAATCGATTGCGTCATTTATTAGGTGAATTTAGTTTGAAATCAATGACTGCATGAGAAATACTCATAGAGCAGCATTTAAGTGTGCCCATTGAGTTTTTAAGCCGCTTACTGTGATTACAGAGACATGAAAAAATACAAATCGTACACAAAGAAATGGTCTATAGTTACGGCTATTGTTTTACCTGGTTGGATTGATATATTTCGATATCAAAAATCTTAAATACAGCAAGTAAATAAAAAACATACCAAGTTCTATGTAACTTGTACTAATATTTTCTTTTAGTATTTTTTAATAGGATATTCCTCTTTTAATACCCAAGAGCTAACACTGATAGGTAAGTGACAGTACTAATTTTAGTTAGGTTAAGACAATTGTGGCCATTATATGATTCGATTGCGTAATTAATTAGGTGAATTTAGTTTGAAATCGATGACTGCATGAGATGTCATTATTACTCACACATAGAGCAGCATTTAAGCCCATTCAATTGCCAACCGCCCCGCATTTCACTTAAGAGGCTACTATACCGAGCTGAAAGATCGTGAGCTGTCAGTTGATAAAAATATTTCTATCTCATTTATGTATCCCACCCGTCCCGCAGCCGTAAAAGAGACAGTTATAGCTCGCTACCGGAAAATTTGCGTTCTGGGTTTACCAGGTTCCCCGTTCGAAATCGCCACCAAATTTGTTGATAGTGGCATTATTTTGCTGCCAATGAAATATTCTATGCCTGTATCATTTGTTTTGCTGAAATTATTATCATATTTAGAAGATACCAAGGCGTAAACTTGGTGATAATTTTAGAGTATTTTGCCACGGCCATATCTTTTTTTTAATGCATTATTACAACCAGAAAAAGAATATGGAGCGTAGATCTAGTCCAGAAGAGTTACCGTGCCAAAAACTGAGTCGATCGGTTGCGAATTGGCAGAGGGATACGTTGAAAGCGTTTGTATGAAAAATAATGACTATAGATCCCTCTTAACTTTGTGTTTTTCCTTTTAATCTCTTTGCCAGAAGTTTGGAGTAGACAAAAGATTCTGACAAGTTTTAGTAACTATACTATACCTTGGCGTTGATTGGACACGTAACATTTTGTGTGATTGGTCTAACAAATAGATACGCGTGATATAATATTTTTATAATCAAGAAAAAATCCTTCTGGTAGTTTTTATTTTTATTCTGAGAAGAAAAGTTTTCGTAACTCTTATTCGTATAAAACGCCTCGCCTTAAGACAAATTCATAAAGTATTTATCATTAACTTTGTCTTTGAAAGTCCGTAAAAGCCTTTTAATTATCTGTTAAAAGTTGTTTTTGCTACCCTTTCACCCGCCCAGCGGCTACCCGCTGAAACCCATTTCCCATGGGAATGAGAACTTAAAGGTTTTTACTACAAAAAACTTAGACGCGTGTTGAACGCGTATCTAGCGTTTTTAGGGTTTCGTAGTCTACTAGAAACCCTTATAGTTTCGGTAAGTCTGTCTGTCTGTCTGTCTGTATGCCGCGCCCTCATAACTTCGTCAGTTTTGGACCAATCGACATCAAATTTGGTGTGAAGATAGATCGTGTTGACCGAAATTTAGAAATGTTGAGAAAAAAATATTTTTATTTATTTTTGGACTTCCTTCCCATACATGTGAAATGGGGGCAAAAAAAATTTTTTCCATCTGTAATATTGAGTAGGGTATCGTTGAATAGGTCTTTTAAAACTAAGGGCAGATTTCTTTGAAACAAATCCTCTAAAATGTTTCTGTCTCGAGATATTTGCTTTTAAAAGTGGCGTTTTTGAGCCATAATTTGTTCCAGCTGTAACTTCTAAAGTATGCATGTTAAAAATTTGAAAAAAATATGGAATATAGTTCTAAATATGAAATTACCATGAAAACTATAACGAATACTGTACTACTTAAGATTAAAGAAATATTAAAGTTTTTCAATTTGCGGTTGGTAACCATACAGCTGCAAACAAACGAGCAACAAAATTAACTTTGTAACGCTGAAAGATACTTAAAAGTTGACTGACTACGAAACCCTATTTGTGAGCGTGTCTGACACGCTCTTGGCCGCTTTTTTTATATGGGCAGGAAGTCTACAAAACTGAACAACTTTTGTTGAGATGACGCCGTTCTCAAAACTTTTAAAATAATTGTGCCTATCTTACTTACTCTGAGTATTACATCGTGTTTCTAATGCCCTTTAGATTTAAATATAAATACTCTATTTCTCTGTAAGATGTGATTCATCTACCTTTTTACCCGACTGCCACTGAAGGGGGTTATGCTTTTCGATAGGTAGTAGGTTGTAGGTATATTGTAGGTATGTGGGTGGACAAGTAAATTTCACGGTTGCAGACCAATTTGCTAGAGTTAAGTCTAGCCGCTAGACTGATGTTGTCACATTACGATTTGTTTCAGTAGAGCGAAGGGCACTGAGTACGTATACCTTACCTTACCTTTACAGCCACAACAGTCCACATTAGACATTAATTTAAAATATCTTTGAAATGTGCACAGTGTACCTATCTATTTCTGTACTATCGCCAGGCAATCCCCTTCCCATTGAAAGGATCAACTATATTGGATTTTCTCAGTATTTGTATGAAAATCTAGTTTAAGTTGGTCCCGTAAATGGGAAAATGGATTTGCTGACGACAGTACCTATTTATGTTCTTTATTCTGATATTATATCCTTTCTTACATTTTTTGGATAGCAACGTATGCCTATTTGCCGTAATTGACGTTGTCTCGAACATTTTGATCCATTTTTAATGATCTCGTAATTGTTAGGTAGGCGGCATCTCACAAAAGCACTCGAAATTATTCCCGTAATAGCTTGAATACAAAGAGAACGTTGTTTGCCGCTGGGTTACGATATAACAGGCATCACAAGTGAGAATCAGACATTGAATTTATCATCATCTGCCCCAAATCAGTTGGGCACGCCGTTCTTTTTACCCGACTGCCTCAGAAGGAGGGTTATGTTTTCGAGAGTATGTATGTATGTATGTATGTATGTGGACAAGAAAATTCTTTTTCACGGGCTACAGCCCAAACGGATAGTTGATTTTGACATATGAGGTGTCGTTAGATTCATCTCAGCAGCGTGAGTGACACTGGCTATATTAAAAAAATAGAGATACAATCAGCCGAAGTAAAAAAAAATCACATTCACACATAAAATTCGAAAAAGCTTCTTTAAGTTTTTTTTAAATAACAAATGATGAACCGGTATAAGTTGATCCCTTAAATGGGTAAGTAGATTTGCTGGCGATATAAATATGTTTACCTACCTATAAACGTGTAGACGTACAAATACCAAGACAATAACGAAATAAGATTTGTTTCTTGGAAAAGTAAATTGTTATTTTTATTATCAAAAACCAAGTGATTGTTCTCAGAATCAGTAAAAATATTTCTGTTTTCAGCAATTCGATAGCAACCGTTAGTTCCGGCAAAATTATTATTCTCGAGGGCTTTATTTTGATTGAGTTTATCGATGAGATTCGGCATCCTGAAAATAAACGTAACTGAATATTTATTAAATAAATAATCTACCGCCGCGGGCTAGTAGTCTTAAGGTGTAAGTTCGTAAAGTGCGGACGATCGCTGCCGCCGCGAACGCGGCTGCGACCGCGGCTGCGACCGCGCGGCTATAGTCGTAGTATGAAATAACGGCTATAGTAGTCGTAGTATTGAAATTATATTGTATTCGAGGGGTGCGACAGACGCGTGCGGCCGTGCGCCATACAATTTAATACTACGACTATAACCGCGGCTGCGACCGGCCGCACATGACGCACCTGCACCTTGGCATCAAGATCCCAGAGTTTTTCAACTCTGAAAAAAATTCTGACACCAGGGTTCATCGTTAAACGACTCGGTGTCACACACGGAAAGAAAGAAAGATCAATAATAATCAATATCCCACGGTGTATGATTCGATTTTCTGGAAGAAAAGTTGATATTGCAAGCTGAACTGTCTGACTGTCCACAAAAATAACATTTCTGATCGGCTAGGTTTTTCTAGCGGCAGGCCCATGTCTAGCAGTGGACTGTTGTACCTAGTGCAGCGTAGTAGTAGATTTTTTCTGTGTGATGGATGAATGGCTGATTTGACGCAGTGTGACATGATTTATAGCTAACGCAGTAGATAATGGCAGAAAACTTTAGAGTATAGATAAGCAAGCTATAAAGTGCGCGTATATAGCCCCGTGCCGTACTGTCAAGCGTAAGCAATAGTTCCATATATACCTACGTGAAATGTATGAGAAGTATAGAGGTTCTATAGTGTTCTCACTGTTGTTTTGCTACTGATGGACAGAGAGGTTGTGAACTCAAAGCGTTTATTGTCAGATTATGGTAAATACAAGTTCTTAAGTTAACATTTTGGTTCACATAATCCACCCAATATGGGCATTATTGGGCATACAATAATTAAAAACTACAATTCTCAAAATCAATTATTTTTACATGCAAGCAAATGTCAAAAAGTAAATTAAGAAACAACGGACGAATAAATAACAAATAGGTAACAAAAAATACAGTCAAAAACAGTGAAATTATAGGTACATGTCAATAGCGTTGATAAATTGAATTTAATTTAAATCTTTATAATCCAAAAAGTCCTTAACAGAATAAAACATTTTATTAAATAACCATTTAGTAATCTCATGTTTAAATTAAAACATTTTATTAAATAACCATTTAGTAATCTCATGTTTAAATTTAGATGTAGTACATTCTTTCAAATTATTTGGAATTTTATTATAAATCCTACTGGCCATGCAAAATGAATTATTGTCAAAAACAAGCACTCTACCCCGCGGCCGACGCAACAAGTCATTCTGTCGCGCAGCTCTTCGATGTAAGACCACACGCTTTTCGAAATATTCAGGGTGTTCCAAAACAAACATTGCTATTTGTCTGATGTATAGGCATGGCAGAGGTAGAACTTTTGTGGATTTAAATAATGGACGACAAGGCTCCAAAAAATGAGCTCTACAAACAGCCCTAGTACATTTTTTTTGCGCTCTGCAAGCTTTTTGTGCCTCTACAGAATTACCCCAGATTAGTAAACCGTAACTAAGAATTGAAGACACATAGCCATGGTATGCTGTTAATGCTATATCCTTGGATGACGTGCAACTTAACCGTCGCAAAGCAAACGCAAATCTTTTTAACCTTTCACACACATTATTTATGTGGCATTTCCAGCTACAAAATTTATCAATGTAAATGCCAAGGAATTTAGTAATGTCAACTTCATCTAATGGAATGTTGTCAAAAGATATATTTATGTCCTAAATTGCATTAATTTTGTTTTTTTAACATTAATTTTTAAACTATTTTTATTGAACCATTCAATAGCTCTACTTAATGTATCAGTTACGTCCTGTTTTAGTTGAGTAGCGTTATCTGATTGAATTATTAATGTAGTGTCATCAGCAAACATAACACATTTTTGTTCAATATAGTTAGGCAAGTCGTTAACGTACAGCTAAAATAGTAATGGTCCCAAAAATCTGCCCTGGGGGACTCCACACTTTCGGCGGCTGTACTGCCGACGCCTCTACCAACTACTGCGGTTATATCTTGGGCACTATCGCGGATTATTTGGCTAGCAATGTGCTGTGCCATAGTTATTCTTATTATAATAATCACGCGTGAAAATTCACTTCATAAGTAAAATTCCGAGAAAATTTTACTGTTAATTAGCTTAGGTACTTCTTAAGTGAAAATCACAGATTACCTATTTTTGTTAATAAGTAGTATCTATACATATAATAAAACAGTAAAACCCGTGTGTCTGTACATTGAATAAAAATACGAAAAACTAATTGGGGGTGATATAAAAATAGCATTAGAACACATTTCAGTAATTATCTAAATTTTTGTCTGTTTGTCTGTTTGTCCGTTTGTCTGTTTGTCTGTTTGTCTGTTTGTTACCGCTAATCTCCGAAACTACTGGACGGATTTGATTGAAACTTTTTGTATTGTGTAGCTACTAAACCTGGTCAACATCTTAGCCACTTTTTACTGCGGGAAAATCGCTCTTTCCTACGGGAAAAAGGATAAAGCGTAAAATCTTTACATTTTTAAGATAAGTTAACCGCTAATCTCTGAAACTACTGGACGGATTTGATCGAAACTTTTTGTATTGTGTAGCTACTAAACCTGGTCAACATCTAAGCCACATTTTACTGCAGGAAAATCGCACTTTCCTACGGGAAATACGATTAAACGTAAAATGGACTCTTCGACCGGTTGGACTTGAATGAAACATTTTGTCGTGTAAATTCTGCTCAACATCTAGGACACTTTTATTGCGGAAAAATCGTTCATTTTCATGGGAAATACGATTACAAATAGAATCTTTAAATTCTTTCAAAACATTTAATCTTTAACCAGGTGGATTTCAATATAGTTTTTTTGTCGTGTACTTATAGTTATTAACTTATTAAGCACACAAGGTCAAAGTATAAACTACTTATTACTGCCGGAAAATCACTCATTTGCATGCTGAAATGAAAGGTCTGGGTACCACGTAGATGTGGACCTCAAGATCAGTAACTATGATTTTTGCCTAAAACTATTCCGTTTTTTTGTTATATATCGACACATTTAATGTCAACAGTGAAAGGTCTATTTAATAAAACTGTAAAAGTTTAGTGCTACGCAACCCTTTATACTTACTTTGATTTGAAAATACAAACCTACAGCGGCTTCATATTTGAATTCTCGCGATGTTTGTTTGTACGCGATAATCTCCGAAAAGAAGTAAAATATATTGATGAACCTTTATGTAATATGTAGCTTCTAGCATTGGTCAACATCTAGGATTTTTACCGCGGGAAAGTTGCTCATTCCCCCAAAAAATACGATATTAAATAAATATTTGTATGGCAGCCCCCTTTAAATTTTATTTTATTTTTGTGTTAAGTATTAATTGTTTTTATAGCGGCAGCAGAAATATGACATTTGAGAAAATTTCAACTCTAAGTATCACGGTTTATGAGATACAGCATCCTGTATCCGATTTTTCTAAACTACAGGCTACTATTCTACAGGCAAAATTCGATGTACATTGCGTAGCCGGTTTATTAATGAAATCATAATTGCTAATCGGCTACGCAATGTACACCGAATTTCACCTGTAGAATTGTAGCCTATAGTTTCGTTGCATGAGCCTCTGGTGATAGATGGATGAACAAACAGACAGTGAAGTATCAGTAACTGCGTACCCTTTATTACCCTAACTGGGTAATAAACCCTGAAAAATAATTGGAGGGAAACTTCTTTTCGTGTGGGACACCAAGTCGTTCAGCGACCCGATGAACCCAGGTGTCAGAGTTTTTCAACTGCCTACTCCAAATAGCAGACCTCTGACATGGCTGTGTAACGACCGCCGTCTTTTTAATCATAAACAGCAACCGGGGCCGAAACACGGAACCATCTTGGTTTTCTGACAATCAGATCCGGGGCCGAAACACGGAACCATCTTGGTTTTCTGACAATCAGATAGTTCAGAATGCAATGTCCTAAACAGACTGCGACTCGGAAATAAAAAACACTAAGCGAAAATATCAACTTTTTGAGTGTCCTACCGGGAATAGAACCCGGATACCCGACAACCAACCAACCAACCATTTGAAATTGGTATGCATCTTACAGATGCATGCGTTAGCGCTGCGCTGTGGGCGCCGCCATAGATTGTGCATGCATCCATTTTGATGTTTGAAATGGTGGCTGACAAATGTTTTGATTAAGGTCTTCATCAACGTTTATGATGATAGATAAGTGATGATAACTTTTATCAGCACTGGATGGCCTGTCTACCTACCTGACGAGGGACACAAGGAGCATGGCTAAACTATAAATACGAAATAAATATAACATAAACACGAAACACAGGAAAACATCGCTTGGCGAGACGAAGTTCGCGGGCACCAGCTAGTCTTAAATAAGTCTTAATATTATTTCGTACTTACCTTTACAGCCACAATAGTCCACTGCTGGACATGGGCCTTAATTTATTAAAAAATATTTAATAATAAATCAACCATGAGAAACTTTTACTTGACTCAGTAGCTTAATTTTTTGGGTCGGGTTGAATCCCGAAACCGATAGAACTTTTGTCCGAATTTAAAACATACCATATAGTGACGTTGCGGCTAGATTTAATGAAATTTTATTTAAGTAATGTATACCGCCACAACGGTCCAGTGCTGGACATGGGTGTCCCCCAATTGGGGGGTATTGTCGTGACATGCGAATTAACCCAGTGCAGGATGCATTCACAATTCTAGAAGGCTGTATGTTTTTTGTCAAATTCAAAAAGGCGCGATTGTAAGGCACAGTTTTCTTTTTTATAACAGTTTTGTGTTCCTAGTATCAACGCGGGCACTGCATCGAGGAGGCCCAGACTAACTAGTAAATTAAATTTTATTCAGTCAAGATTTTAAAAAGATGACATGGTGGACCCCTGAACAAACAAAACCCCCCAAAACCTGCCCAGAAGAGCTTCTATTCTGAAATTTAGGTCTAGTTGTAACTACTGTTGCTTATTTACCCGGTAACTCGGCCAGAGGCGAGGTTATATTATGCCTTTAATTTATCCCGTGTTATTTCCGCTTTAGCCCCCAATCGTGCTGTATAAAATATTCAAACCTCATCGCACTGCGTAGTGGAAAACAAGGGATATAAGCTAAAGTAACTATGTGCCTTCAAGCCGGCAGTATAAGACTACGATGTAGGTAGGTTCTACATACATATATCACGCCTATATCCCTTGCGGGGTTGCGAGGTAAGCAGAGCGTAAACGGCTGTAAAAAACGACCATATTCACACCACGTCTGACAAAAGCTTGATAGTAATTTAGAAGACTTTCTATTACCATAGAAACAGGTTGCCACCTTGTCGCCTAAAATTGCAATATAGGGGAGACCCGTACAAAACCGTATACCCGGGTAAAACCGTATACCACTGTTATCTCCGAATTCGTTTTGAATTTCGCGCGCGCGCGCCATTTGAAAGCAGCTACCAACAGGATCAATTCGTCAACAAACATTTGTCGATGCATGCCCACGCGTTAATGACTTATCGAAAAAAATTGATTTGAAGGTGCTCCGATCTAATTTTTGCGTTTACAAATGCGTTCACTGTATTAAATAAGTGAGTAGTAGGCAAGTACCAAATTGGTTACGTATTTCTGTGTGTATTTACTGTATAACCATAGTGTTTATGCCGGCAAATCAAACTTGTGTATGTAGTGAAGCTTCAATGTATGTGTACTGGGACCTGGGGCAAAACCGTATGGGGTAAAACCGGCCAGGTTGATTTGTATACATTTACAAAGAAAAAATGCGAAATGCTATTGAAAGTGTGGTTGGTGGTGAATTCCGGTATTTAAAAGCGACACAAAGTTATGTCATACCGAAATCGATGCTGCAAGACCGGGTGAATAAATTTAGATCATCTGGTAATCTGGTGGCAGCTACCAGCAAAGGATTGGGAGGTATACGGTTTTGTCCACCCCCGGGGTAAAACCGGAAAATGACTTTTTGTTTGAGACTGATTGTTTATGTTCCTTATTGATTTTAATAGTTAATGACCAGTGCAATGTGTACCAGGTTATATGCTTTAATAAAGGTTACCAAATGGTAACCCAATGTTTATTATTGGCTGAGCTACATAAGTTTTTCGTTGAATATACGGTTTTGCCCCGGTCTCCCATACATCAACTCTACAATTCCTTACACGCTTCTTACGGTACCCGCGGGAAAGATATGGGGTGATACTATTCTAAGACTGCACTACACGGCACAGGGTAGCTTCTGGCAGAAATCTATGTGGTTTCACTCGGAAAAACGGAAACAGTCGCTAGTTACGTAGCCTAGTTTATGCTTAGATACTGCCATTGGACGACTCTCTTCCCGTGGGGGTCGTAAGAGGTGACCTACAGATAAACTCGACCCAAACAGCCAGAGCCAACCGTTTACAACCACAAAAGCATTCCCATGGAGGGTTGTCGTCTGGTCGCTGGGCGGCCGGTCGTAAAATTAAGCGAAAACCTTTGCAACATGATTTTATGTTCAACAAAACGTGTTGCGCCGACCCCAAGTAATTGGGATAAGGGCAGGAAGATGATGATGATGACTGCCGTTGGACGACTCGATATCCTACACAAAGAGAGAGATGCCTAAATACTGCCCTGGTGAAAAGAATGCAAGGTTGTCACAGTAACGGGCTGCACTTGACTTACCCACTTACGACAATAGTGCGTACTTATTGCGTGTGTCTAGATACACCTACTTACTGAGAAAAAACCGCCATGTGCGTGTCGGACTCGCGCACGAACGGTTCCGTACTAAAATGTTTAAGAATGGCATACAAATTACCTACCTTTGATTACGGGCGCCCCTTTAAATATTGATTTCATTATGCTTTATAGTGTTTGTTGTTTTAGTGGCAACAGTAATACATTTTATATGAAAGTGTTTGCTGTGTATTACCATTCATGAGAGAACTATTTAAATAAAACCAAGCAAAAAAAAAAACATATATATTGCATACCATTAATTTATGAATGATTTATTCTAATTTTTAGTATTTGTTGTTATAGCGGCAACAAAAATGCGGGCACGGTTTATGAGATACAGCCTAGTGAAAGACGGAGTGAAGTCTTGGTATTAAAGCACAAATAGGGTTACCGTTTTTGCCCTTTTAGTACGGAACCCTAAAAAAGAAGATTCTGTTCAATGTGTTATGATTTAAACTGTATCACTCTGAGATAAGATGCTTTTTCGTGTACAGACAATATGAACAATCGTATGTAACGCATTAATGTCGATTGTATCTGTAACATCTCTAGATTTCTAATCAAGTTCGAATCTCGCTAATGGTAAACAATGAATGATGTTGTAATCCGATTGATTTTCAATTCCATTGCCGTGTGTTCCCGGCTTAGAATAGCATCACCCCATTATATTCCCGCGGGTGTCGTAAAAGGGTCGCCTTTAACGACACCCGTTATACCTAATGTATGGGTCACGCGCGTTCCGTTTCGGTTGCAATGTATGGGTTTGTATGGGAGGTGACTCTACGCCTGCGTACTTATGCGTGCACGTTATCACGCGCGTACCGCGGTGTGCCATGTGTCATACAATCATATACATTACAAAGTTACGCGCGTGATGACCTGCACGTCACGTATAGGTACGGAGGCGGTGCGTTCTGCCCTTATCTAACGCTCTGCATAGCCCGTTAGGGATAAAGGCGTGATAAGTCTATATGATCAAACTGCATGATTAATACCGTTTCAATGAGGATGGACGAGTAATTACCATGATGAATACTTAAACATGCACGTGGGTGAGAAGTACAGTATGAACTACGTCAGTTCAAGCACGATTCTAGCTCTTAAGTCCACTACAATAACATCTAAATAATGTCCTACGTATAGACCGGCTCTCGGAGATATTAATGTCTTGTTTTGATCTCAATAATTACCTTGTAACTACCAGCTTTATTGCCGGCGCACAAAGGGGATCATTCATAATCTTATCGTAGGCAAAGGCATAGAATAAATTATATTTTCTATTCGTAAAGGTTCAGTTACGAAGTACGATGGATTGTTTTGGAAAATATACATATCTATCTAAACGTCCCGTGCACTTCTACATCGCCTACTACTAGTGTACTACGTGTAACCACAAAATAGAGAATGTACAGAAGAACAGTTCTCTTCTTTTCTCGATCATTTACCCTAGGGTTGCTACTTACTCGTATGCTTTGAAATTGTTTCACTTACGAGCTGTCATTTTGCCGTCCGACCGCACCGAACGCTATGGACACTCAACTAATTAGCCGGTTTGAGTCGGTTTGGTTTCACGCGTAAACGGCGACGTGTAAATGTCTGTGTGAGTGTAGTCACGTTTACTTGTAGCCGTCTCTCTGTATTGATCGCCAGCTAATACTCACTTTGTGCTACTACTACTAGTCTACTACTACTACTATGTATTACCACTTTGCTGTGATTGACTGCGATGTAGGCTACTTTTTACTGCTACAGAACCTACTCTCATGGAACATCGTTTCGTAGCAGGTGAAACCGCCGAGCGGGCTACTAGTTTATTATACCTACTAGGCTATCGGATCCTATAAAATGAGATCATAAACTGTCTGATAGCGTATAATTGGTAATAAAATCTTTATAAACGTCTTGGCAACAAAAACGCTGATGCTGTAATATTTTTACTCCGCAAAATAATTAGCAGTGAAAACGTTTTCATTTTCCCTAATAAGCGTTTGATTGTAGGTACCTAAACAAAAACGTGTTCCGTAATAATAGCGAAAAAAAATGCTTCGCTTGCGCTTAGCAGTGTGGAAACTTCATACAAACGCTGGAACCGACGACGTTGCGACGCCACTTAGAAGGAAACTGACTCAGTCTCACCCGAGCGAAATGTTCCCATATAAAGTTATTTCAATTATATCATCCGAAAGTGACAATCCTTGCGATTCAACAGAAACGGGTCGAGTTTCCTTACTGTTACATCTATATACTGTGGTAATAATTAATTTCGTTTCATTCGCAGGCACAAAGTCGGAACGGCGGTCTCGGCGGTCCCATGGGTGGTGGGAACGGCGGCCTAGGGGGGGTGGAGAACGGCTCCCGGCCGACCTTCAAACCTGTCACGGTGCTGGAGGATCTGCAGGCGGTGCGCTGCGCTGAGTTCCACCCCAACGGAAAGCTGTACGCGGTCGGCTCAAACACGAAGACGCTTAGGATATGCACCTACCCCAAAATCGAGGATGTCAAGTAAGTTTGATACCTGATTTTGTCTTAGTAAGGTTTAAAATGGCTCACGGCGATCTATAATTGTCTTAGAGAGGTGTAAATTGTCTCCCGGCGAAGCTAAAATTGTCTTAGAGAGGTGTAAAAGGGCTCCCGGCGATCTTTAGCTGTCTTAGAGAGATGTAATATGGCTCCTGGCCGACCTTCAAACCTGTGACGGTGCTGGAGGACCTGCAGGCGGTGCGCTGCGCTGAGTTCCACCCCAACGGAAAGCTGTACGCGGTCGGCGCCAACACGAAGACGCTTAGGATATGCACCTACCCCAAAATCGAGGATGTCAAGTAAGTTTGATACCTGCTTTTGTCCTGGAAATGTGTAAAATGGTTCACGGCGACCTTCAAATGTCTTAGAGAGGTATAAAATGGATCCCAGCGACCTTCGATTGTCTTCGTGAAGTGTAGAATGACTCCCGGAAACGTCCAATTGTGTTAGAGATGTGTAAAATGGCTCCGTTAGGATGCTATGCACCTACCTCAAAATCGAGGATGTCAAATAAGTTTCATAAGTAATGTCTTGACGGCCGATGTGGCGCACAGGGCTTACTGCCTGCGACTCAAAAGGTTCCGGGTTCGATTCTCGGTGCGTCACTCACAAAGTTCACATTTTAGCCCTTTATTTGTGAGTTTGTTCCCAGTCTGGTTGTTCGAAAGAAAGATGGTTCCGTGCTTTGGGTCACGTTAAGCCGTCGATCCCGGTTGCTGTGAATGATTACTTAGACAGCGGTCAGCTATGTCAGTAGGCTGTTGTAAAACTCTAACACCAGGGTTCAACGGGTTGTCGTACTCCACGACTCAGTGTACTACTCGAAAAAGAAAGATAGATTATTGAAGTATTTCCTTGCGAAATTTTGTTTAAGAGTGTAACAAACGCAAAGTGAATTTTGTGTGATAATAACGTAAGTAGCTAAATTCTTAATTGTATTTCTTCTTCGTCGAAGTTTCAAAATGTACAAATTGATTTAACATAACTTTATTTTATCCTGTAACATTTCCGTATCATAAGTACCTACCATGACAATGCTTGAAATTAGGTAGTTATATATGTATCTTCATTTAAGGCCGTGCCGTGATGCAAAAAGGGTTTTTTCAATTCAAAAATTTTCCACTTGGAGACGACACCTGACTGTGGTTATTTTATATATGATTTTTGATAATATTTGCTAGATTCTCAACGTTCGCAAAACACGATTCGATTAAATTTTCTCGATAGATTTTTTTTCCAAAGATGACTCCATTTTTTTAGATTTTTTAACTTTATGCCGAAACGGTGCCGAGTTAATCAATGATTTTTCGTAAGCATAAGCACATTATACTTATCTAGTTCGTCAACGTTTGTTTTTTTATTTAAACCTTTTATTGCTGAAAAATCAATAATTTTAGATTTTCAACAATGGCTTGGTTTCAACCATTTTGCGGACGGGTCGCTCTGTCCCGCTCTAACGCGTACGCGCGAATTACAAACAGGCCACACCCAGCTCCGCTCTCATTCTACCGTGGCCACTGCCAGAGAGAGGTCATGTCGCACGCTACGCCGAAACTGACAGCGTTTGTCGTAATTTCAGTTATTTGTTTATTTGAATATTGTGTAAATTTTTAGGTTTCTAAATATTTTGTAGTCAACTCTGAATAAGATACGTTACTAGAATAAGTGTATCTAGTTTTTTTACGCCAGTTTACGGTCTTGTACCTCCCTCATCCAGTGGGCAACAAATCAAAAACAATCATATCGAGGAAGCGCAAAAAAGATTTTTTCAACGCGAAAATAGCTAAATGCAAAAAAATAAGGAAATAAGTACACTTAGCATTACGTAAACGTTTTCTTGCTCATATTTATCAAGTACTATCTATTTATGTGAAAAAGGAAATTAGCTTTTTTTACTAATAATGCGTACACATTATGTAGACACCTCATTGGTAGAGAGAAGTGTTGACGCATGGAATCTCCTCTAATCAATCGCATTACTTTGAACGAGTTTGCCGATACCTACTCTAAATTTTGATACCTCTCTTGGATGTGACTTTGGCTTAGTGGCCAGAATGAGTGAATTCTTTTGCATACTAATAAACTTTGGGTACTCGGATCGAATCCCCGAGTTATAGATTTTTGTATTTATTTTCTTGGATATTTTTAGGTTTACTCTTTTTACACTCTTACTTTAATCATAAATTCTTAATACACTTATTACTTATTCTTTCATGTTTTTTTTAAACTTGATGAAAGATTATTGGATTATTATTTATTGGTTATTATCAATGAAAACCATCATAATTACATGAACATATTCACAAAATAATTTAAATAATTTTTATATTTACAGATTAGATTAGATATTTACAGATTTTTAAATTGCGAAAATATCTGCCACAGACGTCACGGAGACTCTGGCACAGAGTACATAGAGTCGCCAATACATTATTTAAATTTAATAACCAAACAATGTACGTACTACGTACCTACCAAAAACTTTTTTTACTTGATATTATTAGTACTAATAGCTTACACAGATAGTCAATTTTTAAATAATATATTTATAGGTAGGTACTAAAATTTATATACAATGAAATTTGACTAGTGACCGACACCTCAGGACGGGCTGGTGATAAGGTTCAACTCTCCCTAAGGAACAAAGGTCGAAATATGAAAAAAAAAATTGGTTCTCCACTAGTAACTCAAAATATCAGCTGATTGGCAACTTTGTTAGTATGGGAGGTACATTTTTTTTCATATTTCGACCCATGTTCGTTGGACAAAGTTGACTCTCATACCAGCCCGATCTGAGATTTCGCTATCAGCCACTAGTAAAATTTCACCTAATATTATGAATACTTACATATTTTTTTAAGAATATTGGAAACCCGACCTTCAGTTGAGAAATGTCAATTATTACAAAAAGGGACAATTATAATGACATAAGTGTGAATATACAGCAGTGCAGATGCCGAAAGTCGCATGTTCAAATGTCTATCTGGGGGCATGGCAGTCGAGCGCAAAGCAAACACTACCGTACCATCCTTTACTGGAACAATTTAGCCGCATTTTCAAGCCTCTATCTCGTCGTAAGCTATAATCACATACTTAAAATCCAAAATTTCAAGTCCGTTGGTCATTTAGTTCCGAAGTTAAGCAAAGGCAAAGTTTCACATTTTAGACAGACACTCACTCACTCATGATCATCAAAATAGAACTAGTGCTTCCCATAAACTCAGAGAGCTGAAAAGTACGGAGTTATATTTTTAATGACCACATAAAGGAAAACTTTAAAAACTAGGATAATCGAAGGTTAGGCCAGGCACACCACTAGGAGCCCAGCTACACCATATGAGATACAGATATGACTTCAAAGCAAAAGTTTTTCAGCTTGATGGGATTCTTCTATAAAAATAAGTGAAATCCGACCAAAAACATTCTGTAAAAAAGTAGCCAAGTCTCGATGGAGCTGCTTGTTTATCTCTAAAAAGTAATCAAATCTAGGCAAAGTCATGCCAAGTCTAAGGTTCCTTGATACTATATCTTTAATACGACTGGCCGTTGAACGTTACGTTTACATACAATTTGTGGATACAATTTAACGGCCAGTCGTATAAATTTAACTATATGAATAAAGAAATAGCATCAAGGAACCTTAGACTTGGCTTGACTTTGCCTAGATTTGACTTTGGCTAATATCTCATCAAATATATTTTTATTATTAATAATAAATAAACTAGCCTGATGAGATACAGAGCAGACTGGAAAAATGGCGGGAAAAGCTTGAGAGTGTCGGCCTGAGAAACAGCAGAACGGAGACTGAACAAAAGAAATGTTTTGTGATTTCGGCGGTCTCTCCGGCTATGCTCCGGTAGCTCTAAATGGCGTTACCTTACCAGTCTGCTCCGACTTCAGGTACCTCGGTTCACTTTTGCTAGGCGATGGTGAGATAGACCGGACTATCAAGCACAGAAAAAGTGCAGGATGGATGAAATGGCGACATGTCACGGGCACAGTGTGTGACCCACGAATGCCCCTCTAACTGTAGGGCAAGATTTACAAGACGGTGGTCAGACCTGTCGTCATGTATGGATCTGAGTGTTGGCCTACAAAGGTGACGGATAAAAGACGATTACATGTATCTGAAATGGGAATGTTGAGATGGATGTGTGGTGTGACAAGAATGGACAAAATAAGGAATGAGTATATTAGAGGAAGTTTAAAAGTTGCACCTGTGACAGAAAAGTTGAGAGCTAGCCGTAAGGAGGGATGGAAATCATGTGACGAAAAAGGTAATGAATATGAATGAGGATGGACGCAGAAGGAAGGGAAGGCCTAAAAAAGTTTGGATGGATTGTGTAAAAGATGATATGAATCAAAAAGGTGTAAACGAAGATTTGACGGCTGATGAATGGAAGAGAAAGATATGTTGCGGCGACCCCAAATAAATTGGGATACGGGCAGGCAGATGATGAGTAGAAACCCTTTAAAACCCTAAAAATGGCTATGCCAGTCGGTATCTTTTCAATAAGACTACTTTAAAATATATATTTTTTTATAACTCGGACATTAATGCCTAGTCCTCTGATATGGTTGCGTAGACATCTGACATCGTTGCGTAGGTCTCCGTCTCATTGGTTTATGTCTAGTGACGTCACACATGCGAGCCCGGTCGAGCGTTGCTAGCCTATTTAAAAAAATATATATAGGAACTAATAAACGTATGCAAGTAATTTATTTCAGTGAATTTTAACTCATTTTAAAAACTATACGACAAAAACCTACACCTACTGAAATTTAGTGTAGGTTTTGAGTGTTGATCACTAGCGAAATATCTTTTTACAATAAAAAAAATCTACTCAGTTCCATAACCCCATTCAGATAATTTTAAACGCAAGTTCTAGGTTTTTAGTATTGTTCACTAGCAAAATTTAATGTTACAAGTAAAAGAAAATATCGACTCCATTCCATCTCAATTCTCACTTTTTGTTACATGAATTCAGAGTTGCAAAGCTGTTTATAGTTAAAAGTACCTACTTATACCCGCACACCCGAAACGCACTCACCGAATTTTGGATTCTTTGTATGAAAATCTATGAAACCTCGAAAATATTGCCGAACCGCACGCGCCGAATCGAACGGATTCCCCAGCCAGTGCTGATCATAGACTATAATGATGATGACTATGACGTTGTCGATGCACAAAATTATATACAAGTTTAACTTGAAATTATAACTTTCCGCATGTAATAGTTGAGTGTAAACACTGTAAACGGGGTTTGGTTGATATTTTGGATCCATTTCATGAAAAATCTAATCCTATAATAAGGAAATAAAACGAAAAAGAAAACACTCACTAAACTTTGTATGCTGACTGTAGCAGCGCTGTCAGCTGTCAAGTGGCGCCATTTATATTCCCCTTCTTTAGTGGAACGGATTATACTCTATATCCTCGTTACAATTTGCCAGCAAAAACACCTCGTCATGTTGAACAATTTTTACTTTGAAGCCATTACAATAACTACATGAACAATAGTAAAATTCAATTACTTGACATTCTGTTACCTTAACATTTAGACATTTGGACAAAATGTTTTCTGCTTCTTCTTTACATTTTATCACGTTTACATTCTAGCAATTTGACATTCTGCTACTTTGACGTTTTGTCATTTTGCCTTTCTGCACATTCTACTTCCTTGAACAATAATATTTAAAACGTTGAACTAGTGGCACCTATGATATGCTCACAAGTTTTGTTCCACCGTAGAACTAGTGGGCAAAAATATTTCCACCTATTGTTGCCTGCCGCATGCAACAAATTTCTGAAAAGTACACATACATGGCAAAATTATCCATTAAACTGGGAGGAAAGTACTTTCTTGGCAACACCGATTCGATTCGATGCAGCTGTGCTTGCTGCTAAGTGTGCTAAGCCATCCGCATTATTCGGCGCGTACGGTGAGTGCGTTGCCTTGCGGGTGTTCGGGTATATTTACTTTCACCTGTTTTAGAAGTGTATTTGTTCAAAGCTTTTCCCCTAGGTGGCATTGCACTACTTTGTTCCACAATTGATCAACAGATGGCTAATTATTGTGAATTTACTTGGAAAGAAAAGTTTTGACATCTTGACCTCCGCAAAGGGAGCACCCCCTGGGGGCGTGGCTAAAACGGTGCTGGCGGCTTCGATGCAGCACCTTAATAATAGTAGAGATGGTTTTACCTGACTGCATCAGAAGGAGCTTTCTAGTTTCCGAGAGTATGTGTGTATGTATGCGTGTATGTGAACAAAAAAATGTTTTTCACAAGCTACAGCCCAGATGGCATATTATATTACAAAAATTAAAAACAGCTTTGTAATTAACGCATTCGGGATTTTGTTTATAATACACCTGCTTGTTTATTTTGGACAATATCGTAAACTTACAGAATTTATAAGCAAGCTGTATGTAGGGTGCGCCTAAAAGTTAAAACGGTCGGCAGTAGTCAGCACACAACCTCTCTGTCTATCAGTAGCAAAACGCCAGTGACAACACTCTTGAATCTCTATAGCTTCTCAAGTATTTCATTTTGTTATCTATGGAGCAACCGCTTACCTTTTGACAGTACGGCGAGGGGCAATACGCGCACTCCATTGCTTGCTTATTCCTAATACGACAGTCAAGTCACGTGCCTTGATTTTTCAATAAAAGAAATCATAATACGCAATTCACGATCTACCTTTCAGTAGGTATTTCTGATGATTTCATTAGCATTATGTATGATTTTATAACAAACACTGCTACCCGTGGGAAATACAAAGTTCAAGTGGTAAAAAAGCAGCTACGCTGACTTTATCGTGTCATGCCTGATTGTTAACTTTAAAACTATACGCAATGTATACAGCCCTCCAAGCGCTGATAGAGTGCACACGGGCAATAAGGAGGAAACCATGAAACTGAACAACTTTCATGGCCTGTGTGCACCGTGACATGGCCCCCAGGAACATATGCCAATAAATTTTGTATTTCGTTTTTGGGCGTTTATTTTTTGGCGTTTTCTGACATATATCAGGAAAGTTTTCCAGTTTGATTATCTGAATATCAGTTTTCGGAAGGTTGGCCTTTACATCCTGTGTAGTATAATTATATTATAGTAAATAAGGATGCGCTTAAAGTCCAAGCGGGCGCGCTCGATGTAGTACGCTACCGCTGTCATAGAGACTGGGTGGCAGGGGTTGTATGAGATGCCAGAAAGTCCACCCTGCACGCACAACGTCGCGTAGAAGTTTAATTTCACCTTAAATATGTATATACAAAGACATGACAAAATAAGCTGGCAGTTTGAAACACAATGTTGTCGTGAAATACAAATCAACGTTAAAATAAATTTTGATAGGATTACAAAACGACCCAATTAGCTTTGAATCGACAATGAGCACAATTTTCCCATTATTAAGACGCAAATGATTTTATCATCTCAAGTTGATTGTTTATCTCATTAAAAGAAAATAATTGTTTGTTATTTCTTTTTACGTACTCTTGAATAATATCTGTAGGCTATCTTTTATTGCGGGAAAATACATCAATCAGTATAAAATTAAGTCGCGCGGAAGCACGCAACGGAATTTGATGCTAATTTTTTTGTAATAAGTAGAGTGATTTTATATTAAGGTGTATGTGTGTAATACATAAGTTGCAGCGGGTAAATCCGCCGACAGGACGCTTGTGTATCATTTAGTAGGTGCTATCATACGTAACGTAAGCTACAAAAATATTATGTGGATCACAGCTACGGGAAAAACATTAACTGCCACAAAAATCCACTTCTGGATGACGCCCATGGTCTTCCTATGAAGGCATTGCCATACTCACCACTGACACTTTTGACTGTCCCGATGGCGTAGTGGAGTGGCGTTTCCCCCGCTGCAACTTATTTTCTACGCCAAGGGTCTTGGGTTCAATTCCCACCGGACACAAATATTTACAAAGTCAATTTTCAAGTCGGTATTTGTGTTTAGTCTGGGTGTTTTCTATGGTATTTAAGTGTGTATTATACTATTACTTCTCTAGTTTCTACCTCTATAGTAAGTATAAGCTTTGCTTAGTTTGGCGAGCGCAATTCAAGGTGTTTAATTCACTGGGAACGCTTCTGCCCATTCCCTGGATAACTATTCCTTAGTTACTTCTTACGACACCCACGGGTAGAATTAGGGTGATGCTACTTATCATCACCCTAATCGTCGGCATCATGGGAAAAATCGTTGTCTAAAAAAGCTGTGTCACGTGTGGAGTTACCGCCTTAAATAGTCAGGCTACCGTTTTGGTAATTTTGCCAAAGTCACGTTACGGACACAATCACTACTTTCTCGCAACACCCACGCTCGCCTCTCATTTTACCGTTTGTTTTCCTATGGTCACAGTCACGCATGTAAAATGTATAACATTATCTATATGTATATAGATATGGCGTTTAACATTATCTATATGTATGGGCGCCGTGTGGCGCCGGCAGAGTAGAATAGCACCACCTCCTCTTTGTGCCATGTGGTGCCGCGGCAGAGTAGAATAGCACCACCACCTCTCTTCCCGTGGGGGTCGTAAGAGGCGATCGAGGGATAAACCCAACTCAAACAGCCAGGGCCAACCGTATGGTTTAACCACAAAAGCATTCCCAAGGAGGGTATTAAGCCAAATCCTTTGCAACACGATTTTGTGATCAACTAAACGTGTTGCGCCGACCCCAAGTAATTGGGATGAGGGCAGGAAGATGTTGATGTACATATGGCGTGTGGTGCCGGCTTAGAATAGCATCACCCCGAATCTTACCCGTGGGTGTCGTAAGAGGCGACTAAGGGATTTGAGAGTTGATGTCACTATGGTGATACACAGTCATCTTAATGACTCTAAAACTTTTGAAAGACGTGGTGTAACGTGTGTGTTAACGCTCTGCCTACCCCGCAAGGGAAATAAGGCGTGATGTGTGTATGCATGTAGGTATGTGAGTTTGCATACGCTGGCGCATCTTTCGAGGTGCGGACTTTAGTCATGACTTTGTAAGACTTGTTTTCTTGTAAGGCGCGTGTGTCGTGACCACTAGACGTGATCAACTTATAAGGATACGCTGCACTACAAGCTATTGTTATATTGCATTACGAAGCAATATCGCTACTTACTACTTAAGGTCGATACGTACTATCAATGGCAACTCACGTGTCCACACTGTGCACGGGAATTTACTGCCAAAATCGGCTACAAAAGCCACCTACGGGCGCATTGGCGCCGACTTGATCAGGAATAGAAGTGGTCGCCATGGCCGAAATCGGCTGGAGAGAGAAACTATTTGCAACACGTTGAGTTACCATATAAAGGATCAATGTGCACTGGTAGCGTTATAATACATAGTATGAACCAGTAGACATTATGATGATGCCATCCCATAAATGGTAACAAGATATGCCCCTGATAGAACTTACCTACGAAAAATTGTCAGGCTCTATCAGAAGCAAGTAAACGTAGCTCTTTCAAATATCGTTTACCCGTGGTTTACCCTAAACTGGTTTTACTTGTAAATTGTATGAATAAGTGACCAAGAGCATGTCGGGCAAATTTTATATTTCGTGTTTCGTAGTTAAAAAAAGTATGAATTTTATACAGTAAAATTCATATTTCAGATATCATTTAAGAATTCATATTCATATTTATTCAATGTATTTAAGATCATTGGACAGGTTTGATAACTTAATTTCCCTGGGATAGTTTTTCAGTTTCATGGGCTGGTCTATCCCTTAATAAAAACTCATTTCAACCTTGTATTTTAAGTTTATATAATGGTAATACTCCTTTTAGCCTTAACGCTCCAATTGTTTAGATTTGTGAATTAAGCAAATTGGGTAATTTAATCTTAAACAGAGAATCCCCACGGTCCAACTAACAAATCTATAGCCATTGACAAGATAACTTAGTTAGTTATCCTGACTTGCTTAGTCTATTCTCAGATTCAGTAATAAATTTATTGAACCAAATAAATGTGCCTTCAAATTAAATAGATATTTACCAGAAAAATAAATGCGTATCAGAAAAAATATGAAAGAAATGTTTTGAAGTAAGAACTTCAACTAAGTAGGAGTATTGATGATGATGATGATCTCTCCGACCGATTTCGGCCATGGCGACCACTTCTACTCCAAATCAAGTCAGCGCTAATGCGCCCGTATAGGTGACTATTTTAGCCGATTTTGGTAGTAAATTTCCGTGCACAGTATGGGCACGTGTTTGCCATTGATGAAGATGAAGATTTCTCCCGACGATTTCGGATATTCTTCTACTCCTCATAGAACTATTATGATGTTAGCAAAGCTATCTTAAACGAAATAGACCTCTAATACCAAACGGCTGAACTTTCTAAGATGTCAAGTTTACAAAATGTAAAACGAACTTTTGCAAAATGTTCTCATTATGTGACAGGCAGGTAGACTTGTGGTATAGACCCACATCTTCCTTTTGAAAGTTGTTAATTTTCATAGGTCAGTTCCAGCAAAAAAAGACAAGAAACATAAGCATCCATCCTTGTTGCATAAAATTACATCAATAACTTATAAGAAGATGTAATATAAGGTCCTATTAAATTCGCTGCAAACATTTTCAGGGTATGTTCTATTCGTAAAACTGAACAACTTTTCTTAGTAAATTTTTCTGGAATATGAAAATATATTTCGAACCTCCCATACAAAAATGTCCAAAACATGTGTCAGTTTGTATGGGAGGTCCAAATTTTTTTTTCTTATTTCGGAAAAATGTTACTTAGAAAATATGTTCAGTACAACATGCCCTGAAAATATTTGCAGTAAATTTAATAGGACCTAAATATTCGCCTTTCGTACTTATTTTTTGTATTACTTAGTCGTAATAATTCGAAAATACTGGACGGATTTAAAAACAAGAAAGGGTGTTGACCCACATCTGAAATCCAGTACTTGAGCGATAGTGACAGTGAAAATTCACTCGGCAAGCTAGATTGACGGTTACGTACGTATACATAGTTATACCTACGGTACGTGCCTTGGCAATGTAATGTAGGTATAGGTATGCAAAACAAGCAACGCATGTCACCGTGTGGAATGATGATGGGCCTTAGAGTATATAAAAACAAGCTTTAGAGTGCGCCTTACTGAGTATGAACGAGGGGTCCTAGTACGAACACAACCTCTCTATCTATCACAAGAAACATGACAGTGACAACACTACTAAACCTTAAAACTTCTCATACATTTGACGTAGGTATTTAAGGGACTATTGTTTAAGCAAGCTATACAGTGCGCCTTACTGGGCATGAACGAGTGGCACTAGTACGAACTCAACCTCTTTATCCACCAGTAGCAACATGACAGTGACAACACTACTAAACCTTTAAACTTCTAATTGACATAGGTATCTAAGGAACTATTTTTTACGCTTGACAGTACGGCGCGTGGCGATACGCGCACTCTATAGCTTGCTTATACACTCTAAGTGATCGACTGGCTTGGCGGGTCGATGACTCTTCTTACGTCAGTTCTCTATGATCATAAAACTAGAAGCCTTTTCGCTTTCTGCTGCCTATTTCCTGCGGTAAAAGGAAGCCTTCTTTTAACGTGTGGGACAAGGAGTAAATGAACAACCTGATGAACCCTAGTGTTTAACCGAAGCCAAAGGAAGCATACACGGGTTTTAGAGGGCGGTGTACAGAACATTTTGCAAGCTTGATCAGACCTAAGCCTGAATCAATTTCTCTGTGGATCGAAAATTGGGAAATACAACATCTAGGATAAGCTTACCATCTATCTATGGGGAAGTTATTCAGTTCCATGATCTGATCACTCCTGACTGATTGACGTCAGGCAGTCATAAAACATAGCTAAATCCTTTACTACAGGATTTAGTATTTTAACCCTGGTTATAATATGTTGCACCGACCCCAACTGATTTGGGATAAGGGTATAAAGATGATGATGATGGATGATTATGTGATCACTCCCGCAAAGTTGTCGTTATCTTCCCTTGGTTCCTTGTCCTTTATAAATAGACAATAATCGTTTTCTAACGATGAAATGATTTTTAATATCAGCTCCTTGGTGTCGGAGGTATCGCTAACATCGAAAAAGAAATCTTTCATCAGTTTTAATATTAATAGTGCGATGATGGCGCTAGTTTCTTTTAGTCTTTTAGTATGCCTTTATAAGTCTCAAATGCACTTTCAATTTTGCCGCAAGCGCGAAGTTCCGTCTAGTTAGGGCGTGTAAAACCGGTTTTGTGATTTGATATTGGGGCTAAATTGCGGAATTTTAGTTATAATTATAATTTTTTGATCAATGAAAATATAGTTTATTTGGTTTTTTGGAGGATTTTTTAATGAAATTGCTTACTAAACGTCATAACGTAAATACCTAGTACAGAATATTATGGTAAAGACACAAAATAGAGAAACGGCGCGCTGTTAAAAAAAGCGTATGTTTTTAAAAGTTGTGCTCCAGGGATTACTTAGATATACCTAGGCATATCCCACTTATAGCATCGATTGTATATCTCTGAAAATCGGAACAGCTTAACGTCGAAATCGGTTTGAATTTCCGTTTCCCCGATATTCTGATATTCCGATTTCCTACCCCTAGTTCAGTCTCGCTTGAAAGGTGCCATAAACCCGCGTTTTACCGCCCTCCATTCAACTTCAGTCGGAACTTTTATACCGAACACAATAGCTCATAGAAACTACAATCTCCATTTACTGCTAATATTTTAAATAAAATCACGGCTAGGAAACAAGTTATGTTCTGAAAAGCCTCGGATTTAGGTCACCAGCGACACAAATTAGGGAAACGGCGCGCAGTGCGCCTTTACCAGATGGCTCACTCAGTACTAACAACGATTTTGGCGTTTATTTACTTTAACCACTTTAACTGAAAATAACTGGAATTTCAGTGGAACTCAAGGTAACTAAGAAGATGGTTGCCACAAATGTCATATTACTTGGATCGTATTACTTTCTCGTATCAGATTTTGTTTTGATATTCTTATACTTTGAGATTATTGACAGTAGCAACCCTGGCTATGTAACAAGTGACAATCGCAAAAATCCTAAATTGGGTCGAGTGAACCTTCTGTAGGTGTACTTTCTATTTTGTGCCAGCGATTTGAATCTAGAGTGGGATTTCCAATTCCGGATTCCGAAGTGGATGACGGATGAGTAGCGCAAAACGATTGCAGTGCGCCATGTGGTATAAATTAACATTAAATCTCGTGTTGTCATGTCATGTATCGAAAAGCAATTTTATTGTTCCCTACTGCCTACGAAAATCATGTAGCAAAATGATTTGGTTATGTTTTATGACTGGCCGCCGGCCTAACCGTAGCCGAGGTCAAAAACTCTACGTCACCTATTACAAAACACCCTGAGTAGACTATAGGGATGGCAGTATTCTTAGCCGCTACCACACGGTAAATTCCTTACGGTATCCTCTAGTATTTGATGCAGGCTTTAAGTAGTATATAATACACGTTATATACCTGTCACCTTCGGGCGATACGTTCATATCAAATCTTTGCAAAATTTTCCTCGTCGAGAATAACTCGTATCACACAATTTACTTTGTCTTTATACAGCGTGATGACGCAGCTAAGAAGTTGTAGTTGCATTACCGTGTGTGGTTACGAAACACATGACAAAAAGAATTACGTGTCGCCTCAAAGTGCCTCTTTACCGAAAGGAGAAGTCTGCATTAAATGGAATGACATGGCATTATACTTGTGCCGCGACGATTAGTGCAAGTGGCTTTTACACTAAAGTATGGCCGTTTGAATTTGCCATATTTGACAGCTGTGAAACCCATACTAGAAAACGTGTCAACAAAGAAAAATAGACCTTATGTCAGCGTTAATACGATTTTGACAGCTGTCAAATATTGCCTATTCGAAAGGCCCTACTGTAACCTGTCAACAGGGCCCGATTTGGTAATTAAGTACAACCCCGTAAATTCATAATCATCACCTGCCTGCCCTTATCCCATCAGTTGGGGTCGGCACAACATGGTATGTGAGAACACAAAATCGTGTTGCAAAAGGATTTGGCAATGTTATATGACTAGCCGCCTGCCTGATGTCAACTCTCGTATTTTATCTATTCGCCGTGTCCGGTATTCTTACAGTAAAAGTCCTTTCAATAAATACGTACGTGCGTACACACACATATCACGCCTTTTTTTCGAGCGGGGTACGCAGATCGTAAACGGCAGTAAAACTGGCGTTATCGCCAACAAATAATTGAAAGTCATTTCAGAAAATAGTAGAGACAGGTTGTCAGCCGATCGCCTAAACACGAGGCCACACACCTCTCGAGTACGTTATACGTCTCTTACGTCACCCACGAGATATAAATTCGGTGAGAGATGCTATTCTAAGCCGGCATCACACGGCACGTTTTTCCTAGTTACCGAACTATTTGTTATTTTATCGTATTGTTCGATTCTCCGTGTCATTTGTACTATCGCCAGAAAATCCACCCAGCCATTAAAGGCACCAACTTTTATTGGCTTTTTATACAAACACTAAGAAAAACCAGTATAAGTTGGTCCCTTAGAGTATGAATAAGCAAGCTATAGAGTGCGAGTAAGGACCCTCGCCGTACTGTCTAAGCGTAAGCTGTTGCTCCCTAAATACAAACCTCAAATGTATGATCATTTATAGAAGCTCAATAGTATCATTGACGTTTGCTACCGATAGACAGAGAGGTTGTGTGCAGACTACTGCAAACAATTCTAAATTTTAGGCGCTCTCCATGTTGGTCCCATAAACAGGGAGTAGCAGAAAGGGTATAAGAAGCTTTCGGCTTGGAACTCCCATACAAAATCTCCGATTAGCTGATTGATTTACTATGGGAGGTCCAATTTTTTTTTCATATTTCGACCTATGTTCTATGGGGAAAATAGTTCGGTTTCATGAGTACCTTGACCTCCTTTCGGCTTGTTATACCCTTTCTCTTACTCCTGGTATGAGTAGGTGGATTTGCCCGCGACAGTACCTACAACAAGCCGCACCATCAAGTAAATGGAGGATAATGGCGGCGTACTCTGTTACACGGATACCAAGGATGGGGTTACAAATTGTCTCAAATTAAGTTATTTCGTACCCGTGCCTAGTTCGAAAAGGGTCGGCCTGTATACTGTATTCAAAACTCTCTCCCTCTTCGTGTGAGACACCGAGTCGTTCAACGACCCGATGAACCCTGGTGTCAGAGTTTTTCAACCGCCTACTGCAAGTAGCAGGCCTCTGACATGGTTGTGTAACGACCGCCATCATAGACAGCAACCGGGACGGACGGCTTAACGTGCCCATCCGAAGCACGGAACCATCTTACTTTTCAGACAATCAGGTGGTTCAGCCTGCAATGTCCTAACCAGACTGGGAAGAAATTCACAAAGTGATAAATATCAACTTTGTGAGTGACCCCACCGGGAATTGAACCCGGAACCTTCTGCGTGGCAGGCATTCGTACTAACCACTGCGCCACATCGGCTGTCACAACAACGAGCTAGTATAGTGCCAGAACAAGGAGCAACTTTCCCCAAGGAACATAGGCTGAAATATGAATAATTTGGACCTCTTGTACAAAGTGGCCGATATAATGAGAGGACAAAATTTTTAAAAATATTTCGTCTGGCTAGGATGTCAGCTTGTCGCTTAAAATTGTAATACATCAACTCTCAAATCCCTTAGTCGCTTCTTACGACACTCACGGGAAGGATATGGGGTGATGCTACTCTAAGCCGGCTAAACACGGCAATACAGCACCTTTTATATGGTTTCAGATATAATATTTTGCAAGTGAAAATTTAAATTTAACTTTATTTATTTTTGTTATTTATCTCCATAATGTTATTGTTGTTATTTGTGGAAATTCAAAATACTCGAATAACAAAGTCGGCCTCCAAAATGCTACAGGAATTTCTGGGGCTATTAATTAATATTTTGCGCCTCGTTTCACGCCCATTTTTAAACAACAAAAGCCCTACGTGTGCTTTGTTTATCCTTTTAACGAAAATTCATTTATTACATACATACATATAGGGTGAATTTTTGCTAGTGACCGATAGCGAAAACTCAGAACCGGCTGGTGATAAGGAACAACTTTCCCCAAGGAACATAGGTCGAAATATGAAAAATTGCATAGTAACTAAAATCAGCTGATCGGCAATTTTGTATGGGAGGTCCAAATTTTTTATTTTCATATTTCGTCCTATGTTCCTTGGGGAATGTTGTTCCTTTTCACCAGCTGGTTCTGAGGTTTCGCTATCGGTCACTAGTAAAATTTCACCCGATATATGATGTCTTTATCCCTTGCGGGATCGGCAGAGCGTAAATCGCTTAAAACACCCATTTACACCACGTCTGATAAAAGTTTGAGAGTAATTCAGAAAACTGTATCATCATAGTAATAAGTTGCCAGTCTGTCGCCTAAAACTGCAATACATGTCGACCCTCAAATCCCTTCGTCGCTTCTTACGACACCTACAGGAAAGATATGGAGCGATGCTATTCTAAGCCGGCACAAAATATCAGACAGTTCACTAAAATTCGCGTGTACCAGGTAAAGTCGAAAGGTAATTGTCGGAACCTGTTCAATGCAAAGGTTACAAGAAAGTGCAGGGTCGCGCGGAGGTCGTCACAACTTTGTTGCCAAGATGCGGTTGAGAGCCGTGAAGTAAACACCTTTCTGAGGTCAGTAACGAGTACTCGGAGGATTGTGCTTTTGATTTTTACGCAACTACAACAAGGAAATGTATTAAAAAAACAATAACCTGACTGCAGTGATTTCGACGTAGTATTTTGCGATAAAAAACCCCCATCTTGAATTTATGATTTTAATATAGCCAGTGTCACTTGCGCTGCTGAGACGAATCTAACGACACTTTACATGTCAAGATACGCCCAGCCGTTCGGGCTGTAGCTCGTGAAAACGAATTTCTTGTCTACATAGGTATACACACATACATACTTTCAAAATACATAACTCTCTTTCTGACGCATTAGGGTAAAAAAGGGGTTACTGATCGACCAGCCCGTCTATTACAAATATCTGGACCAAGTTTGTTGTTTACAATATCATCGGGTTTACTATACCGGGTGTAAGGATCAGTGCACCTAAAACTTTGCAGGCGTGCTCAGACAATCGACCTGAACAACTTTCCCTTTCTTTGGGTCGTATTATGCTTGGAAATGACAATACGTCTTCGAGTTTCCACAATATGGAAAGTCAGAGAGCCGAAAAACGATGAACTTCGATGAGAATTGTGCTTAAAGCCTTAGACAAGTATTAGGTCTTTATTTACTACCTATTGCCTATTTTTAGGGTTTCGTAGTCTACTAGAAACCCTTATAGTTTCGTCATGTCTGTCTGTCTGTCTGTCTGTCTGTATGCCGCGCCCACATATCTTCGTCATTTTTAGAGCTATCGACATGAAATTTGATGAGAAGATAGATCGTGTTGACCCAAATATAGAAATGTTAAGAAAAAAATATTTAAAATGTTTTTTGGACCCCCTCCCATACAAGTGAAAGGGGGGCAAAAATTTTTTTTTTCTTCTGTAATATTGAGTAGGGTATCGTTGAATAGGTCTTTTAAAATTAAGGTGAGGTTTCTTTGAAAGAAATTCTCTAAAATGTTTCTGTCACGAGATATTTGCTTTTAAAAAGGGCGTTTTTGACCCATAATTTGTTCCAGCTGTAACTTCTAAAGTATAAACGCTAAAAATTTGAAATAAATATGGAATATAGCTTACAATCTGAAGTTACAATGAAAACTATAACGGATATCGTACCCTTAAAGGTTTCAGGAAAAATTGAGTTTTTCTATTTGCGGTTGGTCATCATACTGCTGCTAACAAACCAGCAACAAAATTAAGTTTGTAATGCTGAAAAACCTGATATTTAAACGTTGACTACGAAACCCTATTTGTGGGCGTGTGTGACACGCTCTTGGCCGGTTTTTTAGACTATTTACTAGGTACTAGATACATACAGTATACAGACGGGCTGTATAAGGCAGTTTTCTGCAGCCGTTTACGCTCTGCCTACCCTGCAAGAGATATTGGCGTGATATATGTAGGTAATATACAGTGCGTACATATAGTCGCAATTGCTCATATAATAATGAACGGAAAGCTAAAGAACAAAAGAGACGGGAAACAGACCACATAAAGTTTTAATTAATATTGCTCATTATCTCTCCGCCGTCCTTTTATCCTATTATATTATGCAGGGTGTCCCATTTTTAATTGTCTAAAGAAATAATTTACAGTCTGGGAATCCCACGGGTATCCTTATGTACCTACCAAGTAAGAAATATTTGGATATCCCATAAAAACAACATTGCTAGACTAGTATCTTTGGATGCCCAAAATACAGATTGCCAATAACGGAAGGCCCTGTATTAGAGCGGCCCGTCAGCGGTGTCACTCGCTTTAACTCCTTTCCCGTGGGAAAAAAACGTTTTCCCGGCATGTGTTTTACATGTTAACCTTCCTCCTGAACCACTATCTATTTTATAAAAAACGCGTCCGTTGCGTGGTTTAAGTGATATTAGTGAATTCCGCAACTGAGAGATAGATACGGGAAACGCAAAAAGCGACTTCAAATATACCCACAACGGAAAGGAGACGGTATATATGCATTTGGGGTGAGAGAATGTTAGTGGAAGCCTTTGTTGCTAATTATCTCCAAAACCACTGGTCGTATTTCGTCGCAGTTTTCAGCGATAGATTAGGATTTCATCGGTGCATATTCGTAGATAGAGTATTACTCGTACAACTCGCCAGGGCGCGCTGCAGTAAACATTTTCTTGTGCTAACCAATGTTAACAATTATCTCCAAAACCGCTGGTCTGATTTTGATGCGGTTTCCAATGATAGGTGAAAATTTGACTGGATAATGTTCTTAGCTAGGTGTTACGCGAACAACTCACTAGGGGGCGCTGCAGTTAATTGTCGTGGGTTCATTATAATAATTTTGATTTATTGTAAACTTGTACACTGTGTATGGATAGCATCGACAAAACAAGTTATTTCGCATAGTTAGGAAACTAATTTCACCGTATCGTATATTGTGGTTTACACAAATTTGGCTCTTTTTAGGTAAACAAACAAGCAGACCTATTAAAAAACAAAAACCCGACTGCGGTAATTTCAAAGTTATATTTCGGGTTTTAATTCCGCTATTTTGTATTAATAAGGTTTTTAATATAGCCAGTGTCAGTTGCGCTGCTCTGACAAATCTAATGACACCTCTTGACAAGATCCGCCCAGCCGTTAAAAATAATTTCTT